>JBBPBX010036538.1:16318-31428 GCA_038048925.1 Garcialebias charrua | reverse complement strand
TTTCTGCTACCTTTCATTTTTTTATATTTTGTACATTTTCATTTATGGGATTGTCTTGTATTGTTTTTTTTGTAAAAAAATGAACAAATTTAATAAACATAAACAACATAAACTGAGAGATGAACATCTTTATTAAGGATATGGTGTTTAAAAGCCAACCTATCCAGACAACTCATTTTATACCTGCCGTTCTCTGGTGAGCTTTTCACGGAAGAATAAAACAAGAGTCCTTGGTTGAAGTCAGCCTAACACATAGTTTTTCTGTTGGAATCAATATTTATCTCTCGAGAAAAAGTATTGCCCTGCTAAGATGCAAACAGCTTTTACATTTTCTCAAGGATATTACCTGAACCGTTTGTTAGTCAGTGTTGAGAAACTGAAAGAGGAAAGTTGGTGGAAGCAGAAAGTCTGGCTCAGGATAGGGGAATTCGTTTTAAGGGTTAAGAAAGGGAAACAGCAATTGAGATAAATAAAAAGGTACAAATATGCACAAGTGTTTGCCTAACAGTATAGCTCTTTCATCTGGGCATTAAACTGGTCCAAATCTCAATGCAACATTCAATTAGGCAAATTCTGGGTTTCCTTGTCACGTAAGACTTTTCAGTTTCTTTATTTGATTCCTCCCTGAGTTACTGACCATGTCTCTCAATCAACCCTCTTCAGTCACACCTGCACCACATCAGCTAATCAGACTCAGCTGTTTACACAGTCCTCAGTTTCTCAGGTCAAGCCATGTCAGCTCTGTGGCCTCTGTGTTTTCACTGTATTGTTTGGTTACCGGTAATTTGATCATTTTCTGGCTTTCTGTGCACTCAGGTTGTTTGACTTATTTGCAGCCTTATTTGTTCGTTTGCTGTATCATCAGCCTTTCAATTTAGGTATAAAGTTTTAATGTTTCACATTCAGCTCTTCTGTTGTCTTGTCCACAATTTCCCCACTCATACACAAGAACATATAGTGCAATTATATCAGTTTTAATGAACTTAAACCAAAAGTGCATGAGTTCTGGTGATGGCCTAAATAAATCCACTGATTCAACAGCTTCTTCAAATATTTTAGCATCAAAAACCTAAAGATACTGTCAAGTTTTGCTTGATTTAAAAGGTGAAATATTAGTCATTAACACTCTTTTTTTTAAATGTTCCAATAGTCCCAGCTTCTACTATGCTCCATATGACTCTAAATTATTTGTCTTAAGCATTACTCTTGCTTCTTCAAATGTGTTTTACTCTAGTTTTACTTTTGTGTGTTTCTATTGGGCATTGGCAAAAGTTTTTCATTTTTGCCTTTAACTCTCAGAAAATGTACCAATTTGCCAAGAAATGTTTGTCCTTGTGATGTTTACCAGATAAATGATGGAAGTAACATTTGTCTTTTTTTAAAGAGCTAAACGTGCTTGGCTGCTTCCTGTCCTAAAAATGAATCTCTTTCATATCTAATATTTTCATGGACATTGAGAAAAACTAATGTAGGTAGTTATAAAAAATAATAATTTGTGAATAACTAAATATGCTTAAGTGTGTTTCTAAAACATAAAAATACAAAACATTTCTCAAGAATTATTTTGTTGTTGTTGAAAGTGATACAAATAGGTTTTTTTTTCTAGTTCTAAAAAATGTAAATAAATGAAAACTTAAATCAGAATAGAAAAGTTATGTAACTACAAAATAGAAAAAGTTCATGAGTCATTGTAAAACACTGCCGAGCTTTGTTAAAGCCGAACCAAAAGCCCAGTTATTGGGCAGATAATGGCAGAAGCACACAAATATGAGACCACTGGCGGTTCTACACACGGGCCCACACGGGCCCGTGCCCGTCTAAAATGGACCCTGGCCCGCCCTGTGGCCCGCCCTCCGAGCAGAAGCGGAAACAATGCTCAGCACGGACCCTGGTCCGCCGCCCGCCCTGCTTCCGCCCTGCTTCCGCCCTGCTTCCGGGGCCCGCCCTCCTCCGAGCAGAAGCGGAACTGCGTCAGCACGGACCCTGGTCCGCCGCCCGCCCTGCTTCCGGGGCCCGCCCTCCGGGCACAACATTCAGGTAGTTGTACCTTTTAGTGCGTTACACCACTGCGAAGTGCGAACAACGAAAAGAAGAGCGAGCGCGAAGACGGCGAAGTTACCGAGCGTTATCCACGAGTACCACTACAAATACAAACAATACAAGGTAACAATTCTGGTCAAGAAATGATGTTGTTGGCTAGTATGAATTATAATAGCAGCCTATCAGACCAGGCGTTTATGTTGTATGCTTCTAGCTAACGCTAGTTATCTTACAACAACACACATGCTTCTAGCTAACGCTACCCGTATTTCGTCGGAATATAACACACAGTTTTCTTTTGTTAAGCTCAGGAGACCGTGTGTGCTATAATGTGTACACCAGATGGAGGTGTTGAGAGAGCTGAAGAAAGGCACGTTGAGAGCCCCACACAGCCAGAGGACTTGGAAGACACTGGTTTTCAAAGAGAGGGTACAGGGACGGAAAGAGAGACACATGAAGATCCTGAAATGGAGACAGCTGAGACTGAGATACAAGCAGCACGTGAGACACAGATGGAGAATATTTGTGGATCCACAAGCACTGGACCATCAGGTTTGTGATGTTCAAAAAAATGTGTTTGTTAATGTTAAGTTTTCTGACACAAGTTGAGTTTGAATGAAATATTATTGCTGGCTTTGTTAAAAAATAGTCAAGAAATCTAGCTTTAGCTTATTTGCAGTCTTGGTCCTTGGTCAGGTTTTAGAATTCAAGGAAAGAATGTACAGATCTCAAAAATGCAATTACCGTATTTTCCGGTGTATATGTTAATTTACATATATATATATTTTTTTTCATTCAGTTTGCACTACTTCTCATATTTGCACTAATGTTTGTATTACATTACTGCCTATAGTCATAAAGATGTCTTTATAGTCATAAAGTCACTTTTTTCTCCGAGATTTAACGTGCCCCTCTGACAAAACCTCTGGCCCCAGCTTGGCCCCACCAGTACAACTGGTCTAGAACCGCCACTGTATGAGACATTTCAGAGTGAGATAGATGTACAGCAGCTAAAACTTCAGCTTCCATGTGGTTTGACGGGAGCAGCTGCGTAGAGTTTGGCAGCTGAAGGAAGAAAGAGCCTGTGATAACGCTCACATTTCAGGTTTAGCAGCCATTTTGAGAGCTGAATGTTGGCGTATGGGCAACGAGAGGGAATGCAGCAAGAATAAAAGGCACAGGAGACTTATCAAAGCTTTTAAAGAAATCTTTCAGATCATTCCATTTTTCAATTTTCCTTCTGGACATCTGATCCTGGATACTATGCAAGTTTCTTTTTGGTTTTCAGGCCTGACATTGTTCTGCAACAGCTGCAGATTCTCCTGATTGTTGCCCTCCCTGATCCTCCTCCAGAGGTTTATTGTCTGTGGTGTGACAGGTGACACTGGATGAGGGTGGGCAGACTGGAGCATAAGAGAGGCATCATTTAAGTTTCACGAGATAAAGAGGGCCAGTTACTGAGTTGGTGACATATCTGTGATAGAGTGAAGGACATCACAAGCCATGCTAACACAAGCAAAGGAGTTCACAAACAGTTATTATGGAATCAGACAGATATTGCATGTTTACAACTGGTTCAAAATGCTGCAGCCTGATTTTTAACTGGTACAGGAAAAAGAGTGCACATTACTCCAGTTCTAGCCTACTTTTACTGGCTTCTGTTTGACTTTTGAATTAATTTTAAAATACTTGTTTTTAAAAAAAAAATCTCTGAACAGTTCTGCCCCCTCCTATCTCAAGGATCTGCTGCAGCCATATGCTCCACAGAGCTCTCTGAGGTCAGCAGACCAGATGCTTTTATTGGTTCCAGATACTTGTTTAAAGCTCAGTGGTGACAGGACCTTCTCTGTTGCAGGTCCAAGACTGTGGAATGCGCTACCACTTCATGTCAGGCAGGCTCCCTCGCTTACTGTTTTTAAGTCTTGTTTAAAAACTCACTTTTATTCCCTGGCTTTTGACACTGTGTGAGTTGATAGTAACGTCTGTATTCTATAATGCTAGTCATTTAGTTATTGTCTTTACCTCTGTGGATCTATGTATTTTACCCTATGTTCTTTGCTTGTGTTGTTTTTGCTGTAGAACTCTTTGGTTGGCCTTGTTGCTGTTTAAAGTGTTTTATAAATGAAGTGGTATTGTACGTACAGTACTTATAGTAAGTCATGATGCTAATAGCTAGCAGCCGTTTGCTCTTTTTAATTTATTGCAAAGTTTGCTCTTTTTAATTTATTGCAACTTTTTTTGTCCTAAGAATATATGATTTACCAATAAAGATCATGAAGTGCAGTTCATCATTTCTCACGACTGTCATGGCTTCCTGTAACAGATGCTGTGCAGAGTTGGTGTCTGCAGTCAGACTAGTTAGCCATGTCATAATCCCCAAGATGATGCACTCCTAATGTTCCTGCTGGTGCCAGGTGAGGCAGCTTGCCCATCATATGAAAATGGATTGCACATGTTATTATGGAGAATAGTGGGTCTGGATCTCTTTGAGGTTTCTCACTTGTCTTCTTCTCTTCCACGTGCAGGTGTATCAAGCCTCTAGAGGGGCAGCTGTGTAGTTGAATTCCAGAGCACTAATACTTCTTCTTTCTTTTGTTTCTTGTAAACACAACAAGGTGGAGGCTGCACATGGGACATGGTTTGAAATGGTGTAAATAAAACAACTGGGCAAGAACAAATGTATTGACTTGCGTGATTGTTGGGCAAAAAGCAGAAATAAAAGCAAAACTTTTGTGACTCTGATGTAGACTTTTGACCCCCAGTCCAAAATACTGAGATTTGTAACTTTTGGAAAAGCATCAGTTGATTAAAATACAGAAACACATTTTTTTTAAACAAAGACAATAAAATTAGCATCTATTTTTCTTGCCAGCTTCTCCTCTCTGGGTCACAGGGAGCTGGTGTCTACCTCCTGCACTCCCGTGCCCCGTTTCCACAGTTTGTCCTTGGCCCCACTTTACCCTGTTCAGGCCGATTCCGTGTTTTTTTCCCCACAGGGCCTTCAAAGTCAAAGTCAACTTTATTGTCAAAACTGCAATATGTACAGGACATACACAGGATTGAAATTGCATTTCTCTCAGTCCCTTGGTGCAACAGTAACCGTGTTTCCATCTATTTTCAATTCGAATTTTGAGCGAATTTTTGAAAATTCACAAAAATGTAAATAAAAATTAATGCGAATCAGAAGTGTTTCCATCAACTGGCTTGAAGTGAATCCACCAGGCCACGCAAAGCGGTATTATGTCAGACGTCAGCGTTACGCACGTCTGCAGTAAACAGGAAGTAGCGGTTGAAAACAGGACCGAACCACACATCTCGGCAAAATGGAGAGAATATTTCAGGAATGTGTTGCTATCGGGTAAGTTGTATTTATTCTGTCATGCCAACTAGTTTTAGCGATGTTACAACGGAAACAGCTGATCAGTCACATGACGTGAATGTTCGCTACGTCAGAACTGAGTCGGCAAATCTGTTTCCATCTCTCGTTTTGCGCATCAGCTCTGTTTCGAAAAACCCCAAAACCACCTCAAGCGAGCGTATCGACTTTTTTGCGAATTAGAGGAAGTTAATTTGAATCGTGCCGTTTCCATTCACCTTTTCTGATGCGATACTTCAAAATGCGCATCAAGAAACCTTGATGGAAACACGGCTACTAAGCATAAAATGAAATAATAAAAGTGTAATACTGTCCTAAGTTTTTGCATAGTAGTATAAAAGTATAAAAAGTATATCTATAAAGTAAAATGAAGGTTCTGACATTGACATTTGTAATAGAGTGACAAAGCAGCATATGAAGTTTATGTACACAGTATATGTATGAGGTAGTTGATATTGGTATAGAGGTAAAGTGGCATATGCAATAAGGCTAGTAAAAAGAATATATATATATATATCAGCAGTAGTGTAGATATAAAAAGTAGTGTAAATGTAAACAGTAGTAATAAATGTAAACAGTAGTAATAAATGTAAACAGTAGTAATAAATGTAAACAGTAGTGTAAATGTAAATGTAAACAGTAGTATGACTATAGACAGTAATGTAATACAAACATTAGTGCAAATATGAGAAATAGTGTAAACTGAATGAGCACATGACCGTGAGTTGAGTGTATAACCCGTTTTGATGACACATAGTCCAGTTTTAAAAATCTTTGTGTTGTGTGGTAATGTGTGAAAGTTTTTGTGTTAAGGTAGTACAAGTGAGAGGGGAGGCAGAGCAGGTAGAGAGTTTAGCATCCTGACTGCCTGATGAACAGCGCTGTCACTCAGTTTGCCGGTTCGAGCCTGGAGACTCTGCAGTCTCCTCCCTCATGGAAGCAGGCTGAAGCAGCTGTGTAGTGGGTGTGTGGGATCACCTGCCATGCAGAGGGCTTTTCGGGTGAGTTGGTTGCTGTGTAAGTCATGTAGTGAGGGGAAGGAGGTCCCAACAATCTTCTCAGCTGCTTTCACGATGCGCTGGAGGGACTTGCGGCAGGATGCAGTACATGCACCAAACCACACCATGATCCAGTTGGTCAGGACACTTTCTACGACACCCTGTAGAAGGTGCACATGATGGGGGTTGGAGCTCCAGCACTTTTCAGCTTGCAGAGAAAGTAGAGGCGCTGGTGAGCCTTCTTGGCCAGTGATGCAGTGTTCCTGCTCCAGGACAGGTCCTCTGAGACGTGCACTCCCAGGAACTTGGTGCTGTCCACTCTCTCCACTGTGGTGCTGTTGATGGTCAGAGGGGCATGTTGGGCATCCCTCTTCCTGAAGTCCACAACAATCTCCTTTGTCTTCTCCACGTTCAGAGTGAGATTGTTGTGTCCGCACCACAAGGCCAGGCAGCTCACCTCGTTCCTGTAGTCCGTCTCATCATTGTTGCTGATGAGACCCACCACTGTTGTGTCGTCCGCAAACTTGATGAAGTGGTTGGAGCTGTATGATGGTGTGCAGTCGTGTGTTAGCAGGGTGAATAGAAGGGGGCTCAGCACACATCCTTGTGGGACCCCTGTATTCAATGTGATGGTGCTGGATGTGTTACTCCAGACCTTTACTGCTTGTGGTCTCCCGGTCAGGAAGTCTAGCAGCCCGTTACACATTGAGGTGTTCAGCCCAGACTGTCCAGTTTAAGGATGAGCTGTTGGGAGATGATGGTGTTGAATGCCGAGCTGAAGTCAATGAACAGCATTCTAACATAAGAGTCTTTCGTGTCCAGATGTGTGAGAGCTGTGTGAAAAGCAGAGGAGATGGCATCGTCGGTTGAACGATCAGGCTGATATGCAAATTGGAAGGGAGGCAGGGAGGACTGATTTGATGCTTTTCATGACTAGCCGTTCGAAGCACTTCATCAGGATGGGGGTGAGTGCTACCAGACGATAGTCATTGAGGCAGGAGGGCGTTGCCTTCTTTGGGACAGGGATGATGGTGGTGGCTTTGAAACAGGTGGGGACGATGGCTTGACTCAGTGAGATGTTAAAGATGTCCGTGAAGACCGCTGCGAGTTCCCCTTGCACAGTCCTTCAGCACACGACCAGGTATGTTGTCAGGACCAGAAGCTTTCCGGGCGTTGACCTTCATGAATGATTGCCTTATGCTGTCTGGGGACAGCGCCAGCACCTGGCCATCAGGAGAGGGGGGGAGTTTTTGTGCAGGTGTGCTGTTACATGCCTCAAACCGAGTAAATAAGTCATTAAGTTCATTCAGCGTAGAGGTTGTGCTGTCACAGGTCTGGGGGGGATGGTTTGTAGTTTGTGATGTCTGTATGCCCCCCGCCCATGTAACTCCCTCCCTGACTACCTGAGAGTTCCACAGTCACTGGTTGACTTTAAACAAGGCTTAAAGACCTTTCTTTTTAAGCGAGCCTACTCTGTCTCCACATGATTTTACCTTTAATCTTAGTTGATACTATCATTGATTTACTTGATTTTATCACTTGTTTTTTATTTGATCTTTGATTTTTGTTGCACTTTGCAGCACTTTGAGATTTTCGTTAATGAAAAGTGCATGATAAATTAAATTCATTATTATTATTATTATTCCCTGCCACAGACTCCGTGTATCCTTGCTGTCCTTGAAGCGATGAGCTATCCTCCTGGAATACTGCTTCTTGGCCTTTCTGATACCCCGGGACAGGTTGTTTCTGGCTGCCCTCAGGCCCACCTGATCTCCCGCTGTGAAGGCAGCATTCCTGGCTCTCAGGAGTCTGTAGACCTCTGCTGTCAGCCATGGCTTCAGATTTGCCCGAACAGTGATAGTCTTGAGGTTGGTTACATCATCAATGCACTTGGTGATGTATGAAAATACAGTGTCTGAGTACTCTTGGAGACATGTGTTGTTGTTTGCGGACTAGTTTGGAGACTTTCACCAGTGGTCTGTATGCTGGCTTTAGCATAACACTGACATGATCGGAGGCACCAATGTGGGGGAGGGGGAGGGCCTTGTAAGCTCCTTTCATGGTAGTGTAAACTTGGTCCAGTGTATTGTTTCCTCTTGTTGGAAAGTTTATGTGTCTGTATGTTTTTGGAAATACACTCTTTAAATCTGCATGGTTGAAATCACCAGCCAGGATGAGAAAAGCATCAGTGTAGGCTGTCTGCTCTCACTGATGTGCAGATATAGTTCATTCAGTGCCTCACCTCTAATTTTGCTGCTGGAGCTTGGAGGAATATATACAGCAACAATTATAACGGCTGTAAATTCCCTCTGTAAATAGAACGGTCTGCACTAAAGGTGAGCAGTGTTTGTAGACTACAGCAACATTCCGACACCAGGCATTGTTTATGTAAACACAGAGCCCCCCTTCCATAGGCGTAACTTCCTGAAGGACTGGTGGGGACAAATCCCCACCAATGCTGACCTCTAGTGGACAGTCCCCACCAATATTTTGTTCACATATTTTACTTTTTATTTTATTTTATTGAACATTTAACCCTAACCCTCTGATTAAAACCCCATTCATGCCGCTACTCAGAAAGAAAAGAAAAAAGTTATCTCCGTTTCACACCGTCAATGAAACCCAACAAAAAAACAACAACAACAACAACTGCCGAACAGCTGCTCTGTCCAGCAGTGGCTCTGTATTTAGTTAGTACGCACTGCGCAGTTTGCAAGACTCCCATGGCGTGCAGAGGAGCTGTCTGATCACCCTACACGGCAAAATACGACCAAAAAGTAAGTCATTAAATAGTTTTGGTGCACAGTACTCATGGTGTTATTGTGTTTACAGTGTGCATGCATTTCCTGAACGTAAGTAAATCGTTTTGATGACGTTTTGCGTGTAATATGTGCGCGACTTCAGGAGGAGCGAAAACTACGTTTGTTTATGTGTGAACAGTGTGCGCGAAGTTAGTCTGAGCTTTGTGAATTTAATTTAAACAAAACAGTATTATCATCCTGCTGCAGACGGAGGAGGGATGGAGGACGAGTTTAAGAAGTGGCTGCAGATACTTCTACTAGCATATTTAGCTCCATCTACTAGCAACTCACGGTGAATCAATAAACAAGCTGAAAACAATCTGAAAAGCTCTGAAACAGGTGGAGCATGTTCTTATTTATCTTGAAGCAGACACAGAGCTAAAGCCTTAAAGTCCTCCATCACTGAGTCTGCCTGTTAGTTTCAACATCAGGTGTACCAGCACGTTCATGCTGCAGGGCAAGACAGGTCATGCTGCCATGCTGCTGCAATACTGTGAAATAAATGCTGATAATTGTTTTATTTTTATTAATTACTGTAATTGCATTTGTAATGATAGTGTGCACCTACTATTTTTAGTTTGGAGCAAGCCTGGATAGATTGTTGTACTCAGTGCAGCTCCTACGGATTAAATGTCCTCTAAATAGCTTCATTTCATTTTCAGAGTTTCTATCGGCCAAATTGTGACATCATATGCTTAGAAGATTCTTCCCAATGAGCAAAGTGGATTCTACACAACACATCAAGAGCACTGTATGAAGCTAGGGAGAAAATAACAATCTTAATTGTTGTTGTTTTTTACAAACCAGATCCAAAAAAGTTGGGACACTAAACAAATAGTGAATAAAAACTGAATGCAATGATGTGGAGGTGCCAACATCTAATATTTTATTCAGAATAGAACACAAATCACAGATCAAAAGTTTAAACTGAGAGAATGTATCATTTTAAGAGAAAAATATGTTTTTTCAAAATTTCATGGCATCAACAAATCCAAAAAAAGTTGGGACAAGTCCATTTTTACCACTGTGTGCCATCCCCCCTTCTTCTTACAACACTCAACAGACGTCTGGGGACAGAGGAGACCAGTTTCTCAAGTTTAGAAATAGGAATGCTCTCCCATTCATGTCTAATACAGGCCTCTAACTGTTCAATCGTCTTGGGCCTTCTTTGTTGCACCTTCCTCTTTATGATGCACCAAATGTTCTCTATAGGTGAAAGATCTGGACTGCAGGCTGGACATTTCAGTACCGGATCCTTCTCCTACGTAGCCATGATGTTGTGATTGCTGCAGAATGTGGTCTGGCATTATCTTGTTGAAAAATGCAGGGTCTTCCCTGAAAGAGATGACGTCTAGATGGAGCATATGTTGTTCTAGAACCTGAACATAGTTCTCTGCATTAATGGTGCCTTTCCAGACATGCAAGCTGCCCATGCCACAAGCGCTCATGCAACCCCATACCATCAGTGATGCAGGCTTCTGAACGGAGCGTTGATAACAACTTGGGCTATCCTTGTCCTCTCTGGTCCGGATGACATGGCGTCCCAGTGTTCCATAAAGAACTTCAAATCGTGACTCATCTGACACAGAACAGTCTTCCATTTTGCCACACTCCATTTTAAATGACCCCTGGCCCAGTGCAAACGTCTGAGCTTGTGGAGCTTGCTTAGAAATGGCTTCCTCTTTGCACTGTAGAGTTTCAGCTGCAACGGCGGATGGCACAGTGGATTGTGTTCACTGACAATGCTTTCTGGAAGTATTCCTGAGCCCATTCTGTTATTTCCTTGACAGTGGCATTCCTGTTTGAGGTGCAGTGACGTTTAAGGGCCCGGAGATCACAAGCATCTAGTAGTTTTACGGCCTTGACCCTTACACACAGCGATTGTTCCAGATTCTCTGAATCTTTTGATGATGTTATGCACGGTTGATGATGATAACTTAAAAGTCTTTGCTATTTTACGCTGGGTAACACCATTCTGGTATTGCTGCACTATCTTTCTGCGCAACAATGGTGGAATTGGTGATCCTCTTACCAGCTTGGCTTCTGAGAGACACTGACACTCTGAGAAGCTCTTTTTATACCCAATCATGTTGTCAATTGACCTAATTAGTGTTAATTGGTCTTCCAGCTGTTCGTTATATGCTCAATTTCCTTTTTCCAGCCACTTATTGCTACTTCCCAAATGTTTTGGGATTTGTTGACACTGAAATTTTGAATCAACATATTTTTCCTTTAAAATGTTACATTTACTCAGATTAAACTTTTGATCTGTCATCTATGTTCTATTATGAACAAAATATTGACATTTGCCATCTCCACATCATTGCATTCAGTTTTTTAGTGTCCCAACTTTTTTGGAATCCGGTTTGTAGTATTATTTTCATTCATTCATTCAACTTTTATCTTTATTATCTTGTAATGCACTTTGGACAATGCAAGTTGTTGCTGGAAGGTCCTATTTAAATAAAGTTTATTATTGTTATTCCTGTTAACAATGTCTTTCTGTATCGTGCCTTCTTACAAAGACCTTTTGTATAAAACTTGTGTGCTGATGTAATGAAAATGAAGGTGTTAATAACAATGTACAATGATCTGACAGGATAAATGCTAACTCAGGGAGTCATACAGCTGTTAAACTGCTACTCAGTGTCATACAGCTGTTGAACTGCTAGTAAGGGTGTCATACAACTGTTATTGTTATTACGACATACACAATTGAAAAAAGTACCGGTACTTTGTCCAAAAAAGCAGATGCAGCATTTTCGATTTCCGTCCCCACCAACTTTCAACACAAAGTTACGCCCTTGCCCCCTTCGCGTGTCTTACCTCCCTCGATGAGAGCTCTGTCCACTCTGTAGCATGTTAGCCGCTCGAGTTGAATAGCATGGTCCCGAATGTTGTTGTTAAGCCATGTTTCCGTGAACACAAAAACACAACAGTCTCTCACAGTCTTTTGTGTTGTTTGTAGCAGGCATATGTAATCCAGTTTATTGTACAAGGAGCGTACGTTAGCCAAAACCATGGATGTGATGGCCAGCTTGTGTGGGCTAGCTGATAGCTCCGACATCTCAGCGCTTACCCCACTTCTGCGTCCTGTCGCACCGTTTATGGCGCTTCCACTGTGGGCGTGATGGAGGGAGGTTCTGTGCTGGCTTCCAGAGCAGGCCGTAGTCACGTAGCTCTTCTTCGAGTTCGCTGTTTATTCCTAAATGCGTGGTTTTTCTGACATCAAGCAGGAACTCACGGCTATACTTGCGTTTTTGAACACGTAGATATGACGAAGAAGTGCCGGCACATTGCGGCACGCAGGACAAAAAAGACGAAAACACAGTTTTGTCGGATGAGAGAGAAGCCGCAACGTGTGCTTGCGCCGCCATCTTGAAAGTTTTCTTTGTGGAACTAGCCTGTTTTTTTTTGTATCTACTTCTCGGTGGTTCCAATGAGGCCAAGCAGGACCCTAAAATGTGACGTCAGCACACTGTCTGTCACTGAATGGTCAGTGGGAGGAGTCCCTGGATCTTTCAGAAACTTTAGTTCATAGTTCATTCTCGAAACTCTGAGCAGTGGCTGGATCTATTTTAAATAGTTTAAAAACAATAATGACAACATCTAATGCTGAAGTTTAGGCATTTTTTGTGCTTGGTGGCTGATGACAAAATACAGGTGGTCCCCGACTTACGAGCGAGTTCCACCTAGATAATCTGTTCAAGTGGGAAATTCATGTTAACATGTTGTGCTCCCGTCTACAGCAGAGACTGTACTTTTTACGCAGACTCAGAGTCTTTGGGGTTAACAAGAAGCTCATGTTTTTATTCTATCAGGCCGTACTGGAAAGCATCATTAGGTTTGGGATGTCAGCGTGGTATGGCAATCTTTCTGTGCAACTTAAATCTAAACTTCATCGTATGGTACAAACTGCAATGAAGGTGATAGGAAGAACTGATAACTTCTCCCTGCAGTCTATCTATGATGAGTCTGTCCTCAGACTAGCACGGAGGGTACTGTCTGACCCCGCTCACATCCTGAACTCACAATACGAACTGTTACCATCTGGCAAACGGTTTAGAGTCCCTGCTTTTAGACTTAACCGATTTAAAAATTATTTTATCCCCACATCGATCAGATTGTTAAATAAAGTAGGTATATAGTAAGTTTTCCATGATGCTGCTGATGCTCTGGTCTGATTGTTGTTTCATTTACTGCTGGATGTATGTGGGAATGTGCAATATGTGTTTTTATTGAGCATTGAATAGTCTTATTGAGCAATGTGTGTTTTTAAAGCAATGTGTTTTTAACTGAGCAATAGGTTTTTATTTTATATGCTTTTAAATTTGTATTGTGTTCATGTGACTGTATTGTTGGCAGAAGTGTTGTTTGGCATACGATGTCCAAGACAAATTTCCCCTTGGGGACAATAAAGTATATATCTATCTATCTACTACGACTATCTCGTAAGACAAAAATTCGTGTGTCGGAACACGAAACGCGTGTCGCTCCTAAGTCCGGATTTTCAGTCGTAAGTCAGAAAATTTACGCTAGCGCTATTACGAACACTCGTTTTTCAACACAAACGTTCATACTAGTTCATAAACATGCTCAGAAACTTGTTTACAAACTGTTAGCTAACACACTTTCATCTAAAAACACATACCAATGCTGTATTTTCTGTATGTTCTGTACAACTTTACTGTTCGTTAGTCAGCTCGTAAGTCCGGAACCTCGTATGTCGATGTGCTCGTAAGTCGGGGACCACCTGTACAGAATGAACTAGATGGAGCTTTGCCGATCTTCCCAGTCCTCTCCACTGGAGCCTCGGAGCCAGGCTGGGCAGGGCGTCATCTCGTAGGCTCCGAGCTCGGCTGATCACCGCGGAAGACCCTCCATGGAGCTCTGGATCATTTTTTTTTTTTTTTTTTTTTTATAGAAAAAACAAGTACACAAAAAAAACTTACAATGTCAAACATGGCTCGAGACTTAAGGCATGCATAGCATAAAAGAGAATAAAGGCACATAAACAAATACAAAAATGTGTCTTGGGCAGCTTACAACAGAAATTCGTTACAGATTGTTTTAGTTTTTAAAGCTTTTGCATTAGTACAATACTTTAAAGTAGATAAGTAAGAAGAAATATAATTAGAAAACACTATAAATCTAGGTTTTAGCAAGGAGAATTTACAGCTGTGGATGTAAAATTTGGCTAATAGTAGTATTAAATTTACAACAAAAACTTTCTCACTTGAAATATTTGGACAAAAGAAACCAAACAGTATGTGCTCTATGGACTGCTGACTCAAGTTACTGACTAACAGAAGGCCCTTGCCCAGACCCCGGCCTCACATAATCATGAAGGCCGAACCCCAATCCAGGCAGACAGACGGACCGGGACAGGTCTGGGACGGACAGTGGAAAAGACTTTTAAAAACATTTTCATGTTTTTTTTGTTTGTTTTGTTTTTATCAGTGAAGATAAAATTAAAATAAAATGGTGCTGGCTTTATCATGAAATCCTGTTTTCACTTTAATAATTATTAAATCATCTGTTAAAGTTAACTCAGCTAAAAAATCATGAAAATATACAAAATTATTGGATCTCTTGGGAATATTTTCCTCAAATATGTTTTTATTTAATTCTCCCCCTTGTCCTGTTCGGCATTGTGGCACTCAGAATTATTGTTTGAGTGTTGAGGTGATGCCCAACAGATGTGCTTTCACAAGCAGAGCATTATGGCTGGCCTTAATGCTCCACTTGATATATAAATAAAACTATTAGAATTTGCTTTGGGTTTGTTTAATTTGTAATGGACAAGGGGATGAAAAGACAAAGAAGAAAGCAAAGGCAGAAAAGTGACAGAAGGGTTGAAAGAGAGAGAGAGAGGGTTGAAAGAGAGAGAGAGAG
>JBBPBX010036538.1:0-16246 GCA_038048925.1 Garcialebias charrua | reverse complement strand
ATCAGCAAGCAAGTCTGCCTCTAGACCTGTGGAAAGAAAAAAAAGACAAAACCGAGAAACCAGAACAACAAAACAACATATACATATATCATGATACTTATTACATCATTAGAAAGTATTTTATATGGTACATGGTAGTACAAGATGTATTTAGTGGCAACCACAACCGACTGAGTGTGTATCTGATAAACACCTGAATCTAAACACCTGTGTGAGCATGCTTGTCACTATAAGATTTATCCATAAGAATGTTCAATAGTGGATGTGGGGACAAACAGACCCGCCACCACAGGACATGATAGTAACACATGGAGGACCGAAGCCACAGACACACAGCGGACCCCAAGTCTGGAGCCCTGGGAGTCCCCCAATAGGGATAACCGCATCTCCTCAGAAAAAAAGCAGAGGGAAGCCGCGGGTGACCCCCATCAACCACAATGCAGAGACCCAAAGAGGCTGCAGCGACGAGCCCACAGGCTCCGCCGGCAACTTGCCCCTCCAGAGTAGATCCAGCCATGTACACCAAGCCCCAAGTCATACCACCCCCCAACAGAGGCCTGATAGAGCCAGGGCACCCAGGCCCCGGCAGGCAGCCACCAGGACGGGCCGGCACACATCCAATCACCCAGCCCAGATGCCGAGAGCCATCAATGCACCTGCGGCAGGGGTGGCCGCCACCGGAAGGGAGCGTGATAGGGGGAAGTAGACCCACCTTAAATGGGGGGCCCAAATTGATCCAAGAGAGGGGACCACCAAAAACCCAACCTGACCTGAGACATAAACAGGCCACACAGACAGCCCGACAGAGCCTTCTGTCAGGTCGTCCCAAGGTACAGACAAAAACTCAAAGGGCTCAGGAGTAAAAATTACTAAAGTAATTTATTAACAAAAGCAAAAACAGAAGGCTGAAGAGGCAGCACAAAAACTCAAGAATACTCACATGTGAAAAAATACTCTCTGGAGACTTGAATGAGAAACAAACATGAACAGCATAATGCATGGAAAACAAAAGAGAAGAACAGCACATGTTTTAAAAGTAAGCTAATGAGGGTGAAATGACAACCTGGGGAGACACATTGAGGAACAGGTGAGTGTGAGAGGGACAGAAGCTAAGGCCCTGTTTACACCGACACTGTGGGGGGAAACGGAGGTTTTGGGTATGTTAATTAGATGAAAAGTTTTACGTTTAGACAGGCGAATTCAAGTGTTTACATGGATCTGCTTGAATCTCCCCCCTCCCTCATGAATCCACTGTAGTTACCATGCCGGGCCATTAGATGGCGCTGTGAATGTTTGAACCTTCACTGTTGCGCATGCGTGCTGCCTCGTCTGTTTTCCTCTGGGGCTAAAAAGTTCAGCTAACTACAAGTTGTTGTCAACAAGTTAACAACAAGTTAAAGCTGGAATTTGGATAAGAGTCGACAGATTTGACACCAAGTGGGACCCGCTTCATCTAACAAGCTCCACACCAGTTGCTGAGCGGACCTGAACCGAGTGACGATGTCGGACTTTAGTCCGTGAGAATCAGCTGATTTACAGCAGCGCTACAAGGTACATAATGTTCTTAATAATTTTTCCTTGTGTTTACTTTGATCACAGAACAACCAACTGAGGTTTTATTTTTATTTTTTTCCTGCGAGGTCGATCAGCTCTCGTTCCACAAAGCGGACCGGTTCGGATGTGGGTCCAGTGTCCACCAGGATGAAAACAAAAAGAGTCCAGTTCATAACAGTTCGGTTAACGTGTTTTTAAAAGTGTTCAATTTAATTCTCAGTGTTTGTGATATACAGTTTGTGGTGTTGAATGAATAAATAAATAAAAAATTAACCTGGTGTCTTCATTTTCAACATGCAGCATGTTAGGCATGACGTAATGAGTCCAGACAGCTTAATTTAGCTCAGAAAAATTTATATATCTCCCACGCTAACGTAAATACTGTTTATTATTGTTAAACTGTTATTATAAAGCCCATTTAGTATGTTATAGTGCAGCGTGACACGTGAAATATCCGCCTGCCTCGTTCAATAAGCAGCGACATAAGAACTGGATCCAGCTGTGTCTTCCAACACAGATGCAGGCAATTCAGGTGTAGATTAATTAAATATGAGACTCAAAATATATTCCATCAGCTGTAGTTCAGAAAGTGGTGCGTGTCCAGTCCACGGCCATTGTTAGAAATGCCGTCTGTCCACGCGTGCGTGCTGCGCGCATGTGTTCAAACAAATGCTCCGCTGGAGATGTTTATGTTATCAACGGGGGGTCAGCGAAAAACCTCCACCCTGAGCGTTGGATCAGAAAACCATCGGATTCAAAGATGGGGGCTAGTGGACTCGTGTAAAGGATGAGCAAAACCGCAGAGAGAAAGGAGCGGTTCCACTCAAAATACGCGTCGTGTAAACGGGGCCTAAGTGAGGGGAAAAACACAGGGGAAGCTGAAACACAGGTGAAACAGACTCAGAAAGTAAAAGAATCACTAGAAGACTAAACACACAGATGGTGACACAGAGTACTTATAAAATGTATACATGGAGAGAACATGTAAACTCTACCCAAAAAGGTCCCGGGTCAAGAGACAATCCTGGGACCTTCTTGCAGAGAAAGGGCAGTTCTCTCTCAAAGGTTGGTCCTAAACTACAACTGCCTCTTTATAAGGGTCTAACATGTCCTTGTGGTTTGAAGGCATTTGTTCATGAACATCACGGATAAAATACGTAATAGCTTTTCAGTCTGCTCAAAGTATGTTGTCATTTTTCTTTATTTTTCTTTAGATGACCACTTTTTTTTCATCCAACCTTTATTTATACAGGCTAGCCTCGTTGAGTCACGGGGACTCATTTACAAGAGGGACCTGTCTCACTCACACCAAACAACCATCCACTCTCACACTCACACCTAGGGTCAATTTAGAGTCACCAATCAGCCTAACATGCATGTTTTTTGGTCTGTGGGAGGAAACCGGAGTACCCGGAGGAAACCCACGCATGCACGGGGAGAACATGCAAACTCCACCCAGAAAGGCCCCGGACCGGGATTTGAACCGGCAACCTTCTCGCTGAGAGGCAGCAGCTCTACCAATTGTGCCACCGTGCTGCCCACTTTTACTCTATTTCAGCTGATGGCCTCAAATCTAGCTCGTCTGCATTCACAGGAGTTCACGGTTGACTCACTGAATGCAACATCCATCCATCCATCCATCATATCCACTTCAAAAATATAAAGTGTTGTCATATTTAACAAGACAGGCTTGTAAGACTGACTTTCTTTTAGAAATGTAGTAAAAGTGCTCTGTTTTACCTTACAAACATTTTCTGACAGCCTGTGTTACTAGTTAGGTTTTAGATTAAAACATCTTGAAATGTACGTATCTCCAATGGGAGTTTATATAAATAAATTACATAGAAGAAAAGCCAAGTTCCGGGTTTCAGAGAGAAATATACAACATGGGAAACCTTCTGTGACACACACACAAACACACACACTGGGATTGAGATTCAGTTATGAGTTTATAGCTGGTGAACATTTTAAGCTTTAGCTTTAACCAGAAATTATTGGAAACATATGACTTTATAATATATATGTTTAGAAATTATTTTTTTTAAAAACACCATAATTCAAACAAGAAAGTTCATGCTCAGTAATCCAGGTATCAAATCTGACAATTCTCTATCAGGTCATCTGGACAGTTTCTTTTTAGTAGAAACCATAATTCAAACATTTTACTTTATTTATTTATTATGTTGTTTAAAAAGATTCAAATTTTCACATTTTTTTATTGTCATTCACATCACATGTGGTACATGAGGTGGAACGAAACTGTACACAGGTTCCCAGTTACATCCAACAAAAAATACAAATTGTAAAAAAAAAAAACAGTAATAAGATCTAAGACATGAACTAAGAAATGCGCTAAACTAAGAATACACTAAATACACTAAACTAAAAATATAATAAGCACTAATAGTACAAAGAAATGTGCCAAACAGCAGCACAAACATGAGTCTGTGTGAGCAGATGAGGATGAATAAACAGCTACATAATTCATTCAACCTTCATTCAACCTTTATTTAGTCAGGTAAATCTTATTGAGCCTCATGGGCTCATTTACGAAAGCGACCTGCTAAAACTAAAGAACAATGAACAGCAATGGTAGAATTTCCTTAAAAAATAAACAACAGAAAAACAAAAGAGAAAAAACAAAAGAGAGAAATACATTTTTATTTTTTTATTTTTTTAACAAAGTATCAAAAAACTAGCAAAAACATTATAAGGTAGATGTATAAAATCAAAGACAGGAACAAATCTGCATTGGTTTTTGCCAGGATTCCAACAGATTCTGAAAACCATTTAGAGAAGTCAAGGTCGAGAGCTTCAGATCTTTTTGTAAGATATTCCATGAAGCAGGAGCGGAATAGGAGAAGGCCCTTTTTCCAAGTTCAGTCCTCACTGACGGAACACTGCAGGTAATCATGTCCTGAGAGCGCACACTGTAGCTGCACTCACGCAAAGACATGTAGGAGGAGATGTATGAGGGCAGCAGACCAAGAAGTGATTTAAAGATGAAAATGTACCAGTGGAAGAGTCTGCGTGAGGTTAATGATGTCCAGTTAACCAGTGAATACAGGGTGCAGTGGTGGGTACGATAATCACAGCCAGTTATGAATCTTAGTGCACCATGATAGACAACATCCAACATCCGCAGGGTGCTTGTAGGAGCATTCATGTAGAGAATGTCACCGTAATCAATGGAGGGAAGGAAAGTCACAGATACAAGGCGTTTCCTAGCATTCAGTGTTAGACATGATCTGTTTCTGAAAAAGAAACCCAGTTTAACTTTCAGTTTCTTCACTAGGTTTTCCACGTGGAGTTTAAAAGAGAGATGTGAATCGACCAGTATACCCAGATATTTATAGGAATCAACAAACTCAATAGGGACACCATTTGAGGATAAAATCAGAGGAGGATCTGCTGGAACCGCCTTCCTATTTGAAAAAAAACATCCCTTTTGTTTTATCAGCATTTAGGACAAGTTTGAGACGGAACAAATCTGACTGGATGATGTCAAAAGCGGATTGCAGTAACTGGAAAGCCTTAGCTACTGTTTTAGCTCGGCAGTAAACAACTGTATCATCAGCATAGAAATGTAAGGATGCATCAGGGATGCAGTGACCTACATTAGCTATGTAGATTGTAAAGAGAGTTGGTCCTAAAACTGAGCCTTGTGGTACACCATTTTTAACTGTTAAATAGCTGGAAGAAGTACCGTTATGTTGAACACATTGCCTCCGATTGGAAAGATAGTTAGAAAACCAACCGATGGTGTGATCAGAGAAACCGATTTCTGAGAGCTTATGACACAAGATGTTATGATCCACAGTGTCAAAAGCTTTAGACAGGTCTAAGAAAAGTGCAGCACAATAATCCTTAGCATCCAATGTGTCAGGATTGGCTCCCTTCGTCCCCCTCTGTTGGTCATGTCTGTCCCCCTTGTGTTTTCCTATTAGTCAGTTTTTACTTCATGTTTCAGGTTTAGTTCCCCAGTCTTGTCTGTTAGGTTTAGTAGTTAGTTTCCCAGTTCAGTCTCCATGTTTCAGGTTTAGTTCCCCAGTCTTGTCTGTTAGGTTTAGTAGTTAGTTTCCCAGTTCAGTCTCCATGTTTCAGGTTTAGTTCCCCAGTACTCATCATCCTGGTTTCCTTCATGTTTCAGGTTTAGTTCCCCAGTCTTGTCTGTTAGTCTGTTAGTTAGTTGTAGTAGTTAGTTTTCCTAGTTCAGTCTCCGTGTTTATTTACTCATCATCCTGGTTTACTTCTTCATGTTTCAGGTTTAGTTTCCCAGTCTTGTCAGTTAGTTGTAGTTGTTAGTTTCCCTAGTTCAGACATTACTCAAAGACTCAGTTTAGCTTCCCGTTCCTGCTCTGTGTCTTCGTTAATTGTCCTCAGGTGTTTGATATCGTCTCGTCTTGTGTGTATATAAGCCCTGTTCTGTGTCTCAGTGATTGTCGCGTCGTCGTTAGGTACAGCCTAGTCTTGTCTTGGTCCCGTCCTGATGGTTCTGTTGAAATGTAAGTTTTGCTGCCATGCCAGCTCTTTGATTTATGATTATTAAAGTGTTTATTTTGTACCTCTGAGTCTGAGTCCCTGCCTGCACAACTGGATTCGTTCTGTCCTGTGTAAATCCTGACAGTTACGACGCGACCATATTTAGAATCCAACTGGCAGGGATCTCCTTAGAATTAAATACACCTACCTCTCATGTCCAAGTGGATGGAGGGGACCGTGTTTTGTTGTGGTGGTTTCCGGACCGTTCCCACGCCGGCCCAAGAGAACTTCAGCCGGGGGGTGGAGAATATGGCTTCTCCTCTCCGGGTTCTCGAGGAGGAGGGACGGGTTTCAGCCCCGTGAGAACCGCTCAACGTCTTTTCCCTGTTTGCCTCACGTTCCGGTTCCGCTCGCCATTTCCGGATGGACGTCCGGAGAGGACGAGGACTATTTGTGTATTCCTCTTTTTCCCCAGTCTCCACGCCGCCGTAAGAGCGGTAAAAAGAAGAACCGGAAGCGTTCACCTGCATCTCCGTCTTGGTCAGCTGATCAGACCCGGTCCAGCGAGTCCGAGTATTTTAGGCACGACTCCAGCGCTCCAGGGGTAGCGAGTTCCATGGCCTCATCTCCCAGGTTTCCGGTGAGGGTGGAAACAAACGCTCCACGGTCGCTCACAGCTGTACCGGCTCGGTCCGGTAAGACAACGTTTCCTGGATTCAGCCCCCGTGTCGCTGTGGGAGCGGGTGACGTGGCCCCACCTCTCAGGAGTCAGGTGGGGGCGAAACACGACAGCACACGTCCAGCCGTCTCTGCTCATTCCGGTGAAACTGGGACCCACGTATCCCAGCTCCAAAACAGTGACCTCCTCCACATAAACCAAAATCTGCAAAGATTAATTTCTTCTGCTTTAGACAACCAGGACTGCCAGAGTGTTTTGTTTTCTCTTGCAGAAAAATATCTGTTGTCTTTTCCTGGTCTCATCCAGATCCCTGAATATCAGCAGCTTCTGTTTAAAATAAGGACTACTCTGAAATTAACCACCATTGAACCGATTCAATCACCAGTATCCGACAACTCTGTCTTACATTCTGAACTGGTCCCTGTTACCCAGCCTGCAGAAGCCACCTGTTTTCATGAACCTGCTGTAGCTCCAGAACCTGCTGCAGCTCCAGAACCTGCTGCAGCTCCAGAACTGCTGCAGCTCCAGAATCTGCTGCTGCTGCAGCTCCAGAATCTGCTGCAGCTCCAGAACCCGCTGCAGCTCCAGAACCTGCTGCAGCTCCAGAACCTGCAGTTCCAGCGTCTTTAGAGGGGTCCCTGGGGGGAGCCCCTCATGTTTCCTGTTCCGAGGGGTCCCTGGAGGGAACCCCTCACGTTACCTGTTCTGGGTGGGCCCTGGAGGGTGCCACCCATATCTACTGCTGTCTCGAGGGGTCCCTGGAGGGAGCCCCTCATGTTTCCTATCTCGAGGGGTCCCTGGAGGGAGCCCCTCATGTTTCCTGTCTCGAGGGGTCCCTGGAGGGAGCCCCTCATGTTTCCTGTCTCGGAGGGGTCCAGGAGGACGCCTCTCATATTTCCTGTTGGCCAGTGGTCTCTCAGCCAGAGGGCGCTGCCCTGTCTCCGGCTCCAGGGGGCGCTGCTGCCCTGCTTCCAGCCTCAGAGGGTCCGGACGCCTCTACGTCCTCAGAGGGTCCGGACGCCTCTCACGTATCCTGTTCCGAGGGGGTCCAGGAGGATGCCCCTCACGTATCCTGTTCCAAGGGGGTCCAGGAGGATGCCCCTCACGTATCCTGTTCCGAGGGGGTCCTGAAGGACGCTCCTCACGTATCCTGCCTTGAGGGGTCCCAGGAGGGACCCCCTCCCGTATCTTGTTCCGAGGGGGTCCTGGAGGATACCCCTTCCGTATCCTGTTCCGAGGGGGTCCTAGAGGACGCCTCTCCCGTATCCTGTTCCGAGGGGGTCCTGGAGGACGCCCCTCCCGTATCCTGTTCCGAGGGGGTCCTGGAGGACGCCCCTCCCGTATCCTGTTCCAAGGGGGTCCTGGAGGATGCCCCTCCCGTATCCTGTTCCGAGGGGTCCTGGAGGACGCCCCTCCCGTATCCTGTTCCGAGGGGGTCCAGGAGGATGCCCCTCACATCTTTGGTTGCCCAGAGGTCTTACAGCCAGCTACAGAGGGTCCCAGCGCCCCAGACTTCTCCTCACCCGACGTCTCCTCGACTCTCGTCTCGGCGCCTGAAGTCTCCAACAACCTCTTTGTGCTCGATGTTTCCCATAGCGTCTCGACGCTCGATGTTTCCCACGACATCTCAACGTAGCTCGACGTCTCGTCTTTCGACTCTACGCCAGTCGTCTTGTCTCTCGACTCTACGCCAGACGTCTCGTCTCTCGACTCTACGCCAGACGTCTCGTCTCTCGACTCTACGCCAGACGTCTCGTCTCTCGACTCTACTCCAGACGTCTCGACTCTACGCCAGACGTCTCGTCTCTCGACTTCACGTCTGTCGTCTCGTGGCTTGGCGCCACTGCGCCGTATGAGGGTGCTCCTGTTTTGGGTGGACCCTGGAGGGTCCTACCCTCGTCTTCGACTTTCCTGAGGCCTCGTCACCGACGGAGGCTCCTGGTGGTGGGCTGCCTTCCTGCTACCCGCCTGACTGGCCGACCGCCCGACCGACTCCTACCTGAGGGGCGGCATCCCGACCGACCGCCCGACCTGCTCCTGCCTGGTGGGTGACGTCCCGGCCGACCGCCTGACCGGCTCCGTCCTATGGGATGGCATCCCGGCCGACCGCCTGACCGACTCCTGCCTGTGGGGCGACGCCCTGGCCGACCGCCTGACCTGCCTGGTGGACGGGCCGCTGCCCGCCTGAACGTTTTTTGTGTTCTGTGTGGTAGGGTTTTTGTCCCCTGTCCTTGTGTTTTTTCGTACCTGCCGTCCCTGCGTTACCTCCCTCTGCCCACCTTGTTTTTTGGGGGGGTGTTCTTTGGGGATGCCGGGGGGCATCTTTGAGGGGGGAGTACTGTAAGGATTGGCTCCCTTCGTCCCCCTCTGTTGGTCATGTCTGTCCCCCTTGTGATGTTTTCCTATTAGTCAGTTTTTACTTCATGTTTCAGGTTTAGTTCCCCAGTCTTGTCTGTTAGGTTTAGTAGTTAGTTTCCCAGTTCAGTCTCCATGTTTCAGGTTTAGTTCCCCAGTCTTGTCTGTTAGGTTTAGTAGTTAGTTTCCCAGTTCAGTCTCCATGTTTCAGGTTTAGTTCCCCAGTACTCATCATCCTGGTTTCCTTCATGTTTCAGGTTTAGTTCCCCAGTCTTGTCTGTTAGTCTGTTAGTTAGTTGTAGTAGTTAGTTTTCCTAGTTCAGTCTCCGTGTTTATTTACTCATCATCCTGGTTTACTTCTTCATGTTTCAGGTTTAGTTTCCCAGTCTTGTCAGTTAGTTGTAGTTGTTAGTTTCCCTAGTTCAGACATTACTCAAAGACTCAGTTTAGCTTCCCGTTCCTGCTCTATTGTCTTCGATAATTGTCCTCAGGTGTTTGATATCGTCTCGTCTTGTCTGTGTGTATATAAGCCCTGTTCTGTGTCTCAGTGATTGTCGCGTCGTTGTTAGATACAGCCTAGTCTTGTCTTGGTCCCGTCCTGATAGTTCTGTTGAAATGTAAGTTTTGCTGCCATGCCAGCTCTTTGATTTATGATTATTATTAAAGTGTTTATTTTGTACCTCTAAGTCTGAGTCCCTGCCTGCACAACTGGATTCGTTCTCCATCCATCCATCCATCTTCTTCCGCTTATCCGGGGTCGGGTCACGGGGGTAGCAGCCTAAGTAGGGAGGCCCAGACTTCCCTCTCCCCAGCCACTTGGAGCAGTTCCTCCGGGGGAATCCCAAGGCGTTCCCAGGCCAGCCGAGAAACATAGTCCCTCCAGCGCGTCCTGGGTCTTCCTCTGGGTCTCCTCCCGGTGGGACGTGCCCGGAACACCTCACCAGGGAGGCGTCCAGGAGGCATCCTAACCAGATGCCCGAGCCACCTCAACTGGCTCCTCTCGATGTGGAGAAGCAGCGGCTCTACTCCGAGTCCCTCCCGGATGACTGAGCTTCTCACCCTATCTCTAAGGGAGAGTCCAGCCACCCTGCGGAGAAAACTCATTTCAGCCGCTTGTATCCGAGATCTTGTTCTTTCGGTCATAACCCAAAGCTCATGACCATAGATGAGGGTGGGAACGTAGATCGATCGGTAAATTGAGAGCTTTGCCTTTTGACTCAGCTCTCTCTTCACCACGACAGACCGGTACAGCGCCCGCTTCACTGCGGACGCTGCACCTATCCGCCTATCGATCTCACGCTCCAGTTTTCCCTCATTCGTGAACAAGATCCCGAGATACTTAAACTCCTCCACTTGGGGCAGGACCTCCTCCCCGACCCGGAGAGGGCATGCTACCCTTTTCCGGCTCAAGACCATGGCCTCGGATTTGGAGGAACTGATCCTCATCCCGGCCGCATCACACTCGGCTGCAAACCGCTCCAGTGAAAGTTGTAAATCACGAACTGATGAAGCCAGTAGGACCACATCATCTGCAAAAAACAGAGAAGCGATTCTAAGGTCACCAAAACGGATCCTCTCAACACCTTGGCTGCGCCTAGAAATTCTGTCCATAAAAGTTATGAACAGAATCGGTGACAAAGGGCAACCTTGGCGGAGTCCAACTCTCACCGGAAACGAGCCTGACTTACTGCCGGCAATGCGGACCAAGCTCTGACACCGGTCGTACAGGGACCTAACAGCCCTTATCAAAGGGCCTGGTACCCCATACTCCCGGAGTACCCCCCACAGAACCCCCCGAGGGACGCGGTCGAATGCCTTCTCCAAGTCCACAAAACACATGTAAACTGGTTGGGCAAACTCCCACGCACCCTCCAGGACCCTGCTGAGGGTGTAGAGCTGGTCCAGTGTTCCACGACCAGGACGAAAACCACACTGCTCCTCCTGAATCCGAGGTTCGACTATCCGACGGACCCTCCTCTCCAGAACCCCTGAATAGACCTTACCAGGGAGGCTTAAGAGTGTGATCCCCCTATAGTTGGAACACACCCTACGGTCCCCCTTTTTAAATAGGGGAACCACCACCCCAGTCTGCCAATCCAAGGGAACTGCCCCCGATGTCCACGCGATATTGCAGAGTTGCGTAAGCCAACACAACCCGGATTCGTTCTGTCCTGTGTAAATCCTGACACAATGCTTCAAGAACATCATTCAGAACCTTCAGAGAAGCAGTTGTTGTGCTGTGTTTTTTCCTGAAACCAGATTGATGAAGAGGTAAGATGTTAAATGAGTCCAGATAATTTTTGATCTGAGAGTTTATCAGTTTTTCTAGAACCTTGGCTAAGATGCAGAGTTTAGAGATCGGTCGATAATTGTTCAGTGAGGTGGGGTCACCTCCCTTCAGCAAAGGAAGAACAAAGGCTGTTTTCCAAGCATCCGGAATGGTGTTTTGGCTTATGGACAGATTAAAGATGTGGGTCACAGGGACTGTGATGATATGAGCAGCCAGCCTTAAGAAATAAGGTGGAAGTTCATCTGGACCTGCAGATTTTTTAGGATCAAGATCATTTAACAGTTTATTTACCTCACTGACTGAGAACGGAGAAAAAGAGAAGGTGTGATTAACTGATGGTTGACTTGTAGGAGGGATTTGATTTGTAGAAGTTTGATTATTAGATGAAGTGGCTGATTTTCCATTTGTAACTGTGTCAAATAATGAACTAGAAGCAACAAAATGTTTATTGAAACAGTTCAGGATCTCGTGCTTATTTGACACAGGAACAGAGTCAACAAGAAATTGTGATGGGAGGTCAGATGATTGGGGGGTGCCTGAGAGAGATTTAATGGTTTTCCAGAATTTTTTAGGATCGTTTAGATTTTTGGAGGTCTGAGATAAGAAGTAGTTACGTTTTGCGGCTTTGATGGCAGTTGTGCATTTATTCCTTAGCTGCCGAAATTTCAACCAATCAGTGTCTGAGTGTGATTTTCTTGCTGCGGCCCAAAGATGATCTCTCCAGTGCAGGAGATCAGCTAGTTCAGGAGTAAACCAGGGGCTGTCACGGCCCTTTATCCTGAACTGCCGGAAAGGAGCGTGTTTGTTTACAAAGTAAATGAAACTATCATGAAAATAGTTCCAAGCGGTGTTCACGTCATTGATTTGTAGGATACGTTGCCAATCAAAGTGGGATAGATCCCAAAGGAATGACTGTTCACTGAAACGTTTCAAATCCCTTTTTTGAATTATTCTGGGCTTAGCAGGTGGAAGTTTAGTAGATCTAAGAGCTGCTATTACGGAATGATCACTCAAAACGTTAGCAAATACACCTATACCAGGAAATTTGTGAGGTGCATTTGTGAAAAACAGATCTAAGGTGGAAGATTTTTCGGGACATTTTATGTTTGGTCTGGTGGGAGAATCGATAAGTTGTGTTAGATTGAGAGATAGGCAACATTCCTTGAATTTATCACAGAGGGGGGTCGACTTATTCCAATCAATGTTGAAATCTCCTGCCATAACAATCTCATTGTGTTTTAAATTTCCTATGAATTCAGTCAGGGAGGATAGAGCTTCAGGTGTTGCGGAGGGGGGACGATAACAACCTACAACAGTTAAGGGCTGACCTCCTTTCAAACTGATGTTCACAGCTAAAGCCTCAAACTGGTTTGCGATTGTTTTTTTAGACGCAATCCTGGCAGCCAAAGAGTCTCTGATGTAAATAGCGACTCCACCTCCCTTTTTATTACGATCACAACGATAGATCTTAAATTCATTGATTGCCAGGTCATTTTTCAAAACAGAATTGTTGAGCCAAGTTTCAGAGATAACGATCACATCTGCCCCAGAAGAAGTGATTAGGATTTTCAATTCATCAAGTTTTTTTAGAAGGCTACGAGCGTTTACATGCAGAAAACGGAGACCTGAAATATTTTTAAACTCATTAGGTGTACAGTAGTTAGTGATTGGTCCTGGGTTGGGCTGAATCCCTGAGATCAATAACGACATTAATATCAGACATTTACTTGACTTCTTTGTCACTGATGTGTAATTACAGGAGTTAACAGTGTGACATTTTGCCCCTATAAATGAACCATGTGAAACATTAATGAAGACACGATCATTCAAAACCCAAAAACAATGAAAGTCGCAGTGATGGGCAGATCCAGATGTGTTGATAAGATTCAATGGGCCTCATGCACGAACCGTTCGTACGCACAGATTCGTTCTTAAAGTGTGCGTACGAGTGATTTAGGATCATTTGTGGCATTCAACAATGTTTTCGTATCCTAAGATTTTTTTCAGATACGAACAAAATGTACGTGTGGTCCGGACCTGTCGTATATTTTACGAGCAGACAGTCTGCGGTTATCCAGATGGAATTTCTTCACTAATAACTTCATATTTCGTTATTTAGAAAATATCCTTTATTTAGAAAATATCCTTGAGTTTTAAAAAAAATCACGCACCACAATTGTTTTTGACAATAGGTTATTCTGTTCGAAGTCGAATTATAATTTTAAATGTAATAATGACTAACGGATTAAAATATTTAAATTAAAATCAATTTGTTATCAATGCCATTTTCTAACATTACAATATTAATATGAAGATCTCAAACTAAAACCAACTTAAATCATGAATTAATTAAGTTTAATTTGTCTCGGTAACGCAGACTTTACCTTGATCTCTTACTGTTGCAGTCATAGAGCTCCGATAGCTCAATGAGATGAGTGTTGCCTCTCCTTTCCGAACCTTATGGGTTCAATTCCCACATGGGACAACGTTTTTTTTCTTCTGCTTTTAATTCATTCCAGATTTAAAAAACACAAGAAAACTATTTACAATACAACAAGAAATAAAGCATAAAGTCTTTTTAATCTGGAATGAATAAATAATCTAAAGAAAGAAGGGAAAAAAATAGTCATACCTTGTGGGAATCGAACCCACGAGGTCTAGATAAGGTTAGGAGCACCTAACAGCGCAATACGTTCCCAGTTGCGCCACCAGGACGTGTGTATATTTTAAGGTCCACATTTATTATAAACAAACATTCTATGGCTTTAGCTGGTCCTTTAATCCCATGAGTGACGCTGCTAATAAGGACAGATTTTCTTTTCTCGATCTCGGAGAGCAGAACTTCAATCTCCACACCCGTAAAGTTAATCTTTTTACTCTTCGCTGTCATTTTATGAACGAACACGTCCTGCTGTCAGAGGCAGGAAACGTAGCCTTATATGGTGTTTTGAGGGGTGGGAATTATGTAAATAACCTCTCCGCGTGCACGCGCAGGTGGATAGAACAGGTGGAATTCATCATACGTACGCAGCTCATTTACACACTTTTCCTGAGGATAGAAGAGTTTGTTGAATCTGACGTGGCATGTTCGTACGAACGCTTCGTATGAACAAAAGTAAGAGAAATTTAGGTTAAAAATACGGACATGTTCGTGCATGAGGCCCAATGATTCCAGGTAGTCTGAGAACTGAAAATAAGGACAGTAATATGAATGGTGCAGAAAAGTTTCAGACCATAAGGCATCACAAATTAAATGGGCAAACAAATCCGTTGTGGAGGACCAACCGTAGCTTGTATTGTCCCAACTGTAGTTTGCATTGGGCTGAGGAGGGCACCAGCCCCACTGTGAGGATGAATTAATGTGGCCATGGTCCGCTGGACCCAGAATCAACAGGTAGAAACAGATAATTTGCAACAAATGGATTGCACTGCCAGAAAGACCTGAAATTGAAGACATGATCCCAGCCTGTTTCAGGTCAGCAGGGAGCAACAGCGTGATCAGGGAGGATGGTGACGTCCCTGGTTCGATTCAGCAGCTGCTCCGTGCTCCTGCGCTCAGTGACGTCACTGGTCTGGTCCAGCTGCTGCTCCGTGCTCCTGCACTCAATGACGTCACTGGTCTGGTCCAGCTGCTGCTCTGTGATTCTGTGCTCCGCACCACGTGAGGCCACCTCCTTTAAAAACAGCGAGGTTGAGATCCGGTTCAGTTCTGCTTAAATAAATCAGCAGCATGAGATCAGCATCATGGATAGTCAACAGCACAAAACAACCAAGTGGCATTACAGTGATTTTTTTAAGTGATTTTAATTTTCACTGTGATAATCCTGACTGGGAATTTACAAGTCTTAACAGCTTCAGGGTAGAAGCTGTTCCTCAGACTAGTGGTTCTACACTTAATGCTACTCAACCTTCTGCCTGAGGGGAGCGGGGCAAAAAAGTGTGTGTGCTGGGTGAGTGGGGTCCTTCATGATGCAGGTGGCCCTCTTCCTGCATCTGGAAGTGTAGATGTCTGTGATGGTGGGGAGACTGATTCCATCAGACTTCTGTGCAGCCTTCACCACTCCCTGCACGATGAGCACCAGAGAAGAGCTGAGACAAAAAGCATGTCACAACACCTACAACAGCCAGAGTATTGAAATTATTATTAAAACAACATTAATTAAACAAACATAAAGTCAGTCTTGTTTAGATCTCTAATGAAATGTGTAATTTATATTGTTCTGTTGTTTACGTACATGTGCAACAAAAGCACCATTCTGAAATCAGTTGTCCTCATGTCACCAACTTGTTTTTATTCAACCAACCTAGTCTAGAGGTGAGGTGTTTTGAACAACATGGCGTGATTTTGGTGGTTTTCTACATATTCTGCCAACAATGACAAACTGGCAGGGTAAGTGCAGAAGTCTCTCACACAGACTACCTGTAATCGAGCTGCTGTACAAGTTAAGAGCGCAGCACGTTTAGCTTCTTAAGTACTTCACACTTCATGCTCCTGTCCGGGTCCAGAAAATTGTGAGGACTTAGCTTTTTTTCCCTTGTCAATGGCTTTCTTAAAAGCCAGGCTATGATTTAGTTCAACTGTCACTGTAGATTTAATGGGATATTATTCATGCAGCGAGACAGGGTCAAGGACAATAAAAGTTGTAAGGCTTTAAAATCCCTCTGTGTGGAAAAATTGGTGATGTGCTTGAGGCACGGAGCTATGAAATCAGTTTACATTTGTGTTTTTCCAAGTTCCATTGAAGTGCGACTGATTTGAAAGAAAACGAGAGCTGACAGGGTTACCTGTTTGTTTCAGCACCTGCTGCTTGCTCAGCAGGTGCTGTGTAGAGGACACCTCATCACTTCTGAACACTGTTTATCTGGTTAGTACCTCCATTTCAACT
>JBBPBX010036537.1:6484-31428 GCA_038048925.1 Garcialebias charrua | reverse complement strand
GAGACGAGAGCGATGGCCTGTTTTGGCTTTGTGAACAAGACTTGCCCCGTGTATTCATTTGGGATCAGGTATTCAGGGAGTCCTCCCAGAAATGGAATGCACAGTTCAAAATCATGGAAATCAGTGGAGATCAACCATCCTATTTTTGTGTATTTATTTATCAGTACCACTTCCGTGCCTGTGTTACACATAGCAACAGCTGTGGTTCTGCAGTCGAGGCTCACTTGTCTCGTGGCCTCAATGGATAGTCCTAGGTTAGAAAACTTAGGAGATAGTTGAAAGTATGCCTGTTTTTGGCTAATAGCTTGATTAGCTATGATGTGAATTTTCACCATCTGGTTCATTGCCTGAGGTAGTACTGTGATGGTTTGGTTGCAAGCAACCTCACAGACTTCTGGTATGGTCTGTACAGCTCTGAGATTTTCTGTGCTCAGCACAGGAGAATCCATCTTGGCTGTTTCCAGTGACCACAGTACATTGTTGACTGTGTCCACTCGGACACCCAATCTTGCCAAAATGTCAGAGCCTATGTAGGATGCATGTGGTAAGTTTCGGACCACAAGGAATGGGTGGACCAGTTCTCGTTTGTTCCAGTTTAGGTTCAGGCGAATGACTCCATTTGCGGTCATTACCTGCTCACTTTTGGGATCAAGATGAAAGCGTAAAGCTTTCTTGGTTAGTTCTAGACCCAAATGTTTCTTAACCAAGGTTTCATAAAGAGCCTGGCTGATTGTTGAATTATCTGTCCAAGGAGACAGTACAGCATCTTCGGTGTGGGATCCTTGGATCTCAACACCCTTGACTACCTGTGGTAGGTAGTGTTCAGTGAGTGCCAATTACCTCAGCTCACAGAGGGAGCTCTCTTGTTGGGCCAGAGTCAGGTCCAACTGTTGAGTCTCATCTGCCTCACTTGTTTTTGAAGGTTCACTTACTGGGCTTATGCTCTCGGTTGAGGATACCCTCGTGCCTTCCACAGTACCTGCTTTCACGCAGTTAGTGTCACCCCGTGGAGATGTTGTTTCTATTGGCAGTGGTTTCCTCACACTGGCCCACATTGTCTGTTGACCATAGTCTATAATCGCATCAAAGCGATTAATAAAATCTTGGCCAACCAAAAATGGGAACGAGTCAACCGTAGACACATATACCGGATGGTCTAGTGTCACTTCGCCAATCTGCATGTGAATCATGGCTATAGCAATTAGGGTTGATCTCGTCTCTGAGAGACCCTGCATTTCTATAGCACATTTTGTGAGGGGTATTTCTCTGTCAGTACTGTTAGTGGCGGTCCTCAGCTCATCGAACAGTCTGGCGGACATAATAGATATGTCGGCACCGCCGTCCAGGAGAGCATCATGTGTGAGGACCCCTTCAAGTGTAATTGACAGGTAAGCCTTCTTAGCGGACCCCTTTCTGATAAAGTTACACAGGAACCTCTTGGGTTTAGGCCAACGTCTCTTTTGACGTTCACCTTTTTCTGTGCCATGTCGGATCATCTGACCCATCAGCGCAGAAGCAGCTGCTGATGAGTCCGAGTGTCCGGTTTGCGACAGGTCACCGTCGTTGGCGTTTGAGTTTTTCCCATTTTCTGATGAGGGGCTCTCGTAATCTGTAACAACGATGTCAGGGTGGCTGTTAGCGTCTGTGACACGTTGTTATCTGTCCGCTCGGAGTGTTTGTCAACGACAGTGCTGCACATTGCCCCAGGCTGGTTATCCTTGTTTGTTTTTTTGAAATTTTCTACCATCAGACGTAGTATCTCTGAATCTTCTGCATTCATAGGTTTAGGGCCCTTTTTCTGGGACTTTTGAGATTGTTTTCTGATCTCGGACTGTTCCGTCTGAGTTGCAAGAGGAGCAGGTCAACGGCTCGGGGGTCCCTTCCGGGACCACCCTGGTTTCGGGGGTCCCCTCTGGGACCACCCTTGGTTTAGGGGTACCTGTTGGGACCACCCTTGGTTCGGGAGTACCTGTTGAGACCACCCTTGGTTTGGGGGTACCTGTTGGGACCACCCTTGGTTCGGGGGTACCTGTTGGGACCACCCTTGGTTATATGGGTTACCTCTGTACCCATAATCTTTACTCTTTGGACGTGCACCCCCCTTTTGATCCTTGTGTTCACCCTCTGTGTTCGGCTTGAACCACTTTGGGTTCTTTTTCCAGCGGGCACCTTCATTTTGTGGTTTGTCAGGTTGAAAGATCTGTTTCTTCTCGCCTTTTATAGGATAGGGAGCTGATGCTCGCGTCCCTTCCAGCTCCAGCGATTGGGATTCGGCCTTCGCACTTGTGAACACCTCTATTCTACGGGTGCTTTGCATTGCGTGTGGGCCTCAAAAACATTTATGGCACACTGTTTCATTTCCTTGGTTTTCACTCTGAAATTAGCCATCACTTGTACTGACAGTTTTATATCAGGGTGGAGATTTTTTCCGAAAAGGTATTTAAAACCTACCTCGTCTTCCATGCCCGGTTCATTGCGATTACCAAAGAAAGCCTGAAACATTCTCTGGTAATACGCCTGTGGATGTTTATTTTTTCCTTGCACGACCTTCTCGGCATCTGGATAGCCACCAGGCTCCATGTTGGGAGTGAACTCTTGTACTGTATAAGAGTATCACGCAAAAGATTGTAATCTTTTTTTATGGCGTCTGGTTGGCGAACAATGAAGGCATATACGTTCCAGTCTGCGGTGAGTCTGATCAGCGCAATTTTATCATCAGCAGTAGCATTTGGAAAATTACTCAGTTGGAAGTCAAGGGAATCTAGGTAGGCCTTGGTGTGGATTGAACCCAACGGTCCTGGATCAAAGTGTTGAATGTATCTTGAAAGCTTTTGGATTTCAGGTATTGGAATAGAAAGTTGAGGACCATTGTTATTCCCATTTACCTGTGATCCCGGTGCAGGTGTTGTTGTTGAGTATGCATATCCCTGTTCCGACTGACGGGTCTTAACAGGTACGATGAGCTGTTCTGCATCACCGGGTGGAGGTGGTGGGGGTGAGGGTGGGAAGCCTTGAGACTGCTTTGCCACAACATCCACCCACCTTTCCCTTTCTTTAAAAAGGTTTTCTTTAGTTAAGGTCAGTTCCGCCTTACTTACATTCAATTCTCTGCGTAAACATTCAATTTCAGTTTGTAACGTTGTACACTGTTCACTGAGTTTTTTGTGTTCCTCGAATTGAGTGCTCCCTTTTATTTGTTCTTGTAATTTATCATACTCAACTTTCAACCTTGTGCACAGGTTGTGAGCTTCTTCTCTTTGTCCCATGCTGTCTTTTAGTGTTTTAGACAGCGACAGTACCTGTTGTAATTTTTCATTCTCTCTTTCAGACTCCTCATACTTTTGTTCTCTGGAATGAATGCTTTCTTCATATGTTTTTGTTTGCGACCGTATATCAGTTTTTAAACTTTCGATCTCTGTATTTGTCGTTTCTTTGTACGATACAAATTTTAAAGCGGTATCTTTGTGTTTATCTTTTTCATCATCCAGTTCCACATCAAGGTCCCCACTCTTCTCCATTTCATGGTCCAGTCTGGCCTTCAACAGAAGGGCCAATTTTGCTAGACGTTCGGCGTTTTTATCATCTTTTTTATTTATACCTGTTGCTAGACTTTCTAACTCTGTGTCCAGAGTCAAGATGTCCATTGCTGCTACTTCATCACCATACTCTACGAGGGGTTTTGTTAGCAACTTTAAGGCATTATCAACACAATCTGTGTCTTCTGAATCAGAGTCTGAATCCTCAAGCGCTGGGATTTTCTCCTCCTCTTGCGCTGGAGTCTGCTCACCTTCAGCATCCTTCAAGGATGAGGATGGTACGACATCATCTGCTTGTTTATCCATATTTGTTTTGAGTTTATAAAAATCAACAAACTGGTACATGTGTGTGTTATTCTAAATTTTTTCCATTTAAATTAACATTAGTGTTGTAATTGTACACAGAGAACGTTAAAAATGCAATTTTTAACTAAAAGTGTACAAAAAGTGTACAACACCAATTCTGTTTAAAATGCAGAGATGTGAAGAGCTTAATGTGGAAATGCTCTGTTCTCCATCATTTTGTTCTTTGATTTAATGTGAAAATCAAATAGAAGATGCTTTTTTGAAAGTTCTTTTAAATCTCTGGTATTTAAAATAAGCAAAAATGTTTGTCTGCACCTCTGTTATTCTAATTTTTATTTAAAATAGACAGGAGTTTTTTGTTTGTGTACAGAACAATTTTACAGGTGGTGTTTTTACCATAAAAATGCTGACTTTTTATGATGTTTTTAGAAAACTCATCTGTTAACGTCTTTTAACCAACAGGGGGCAGATTCAAGTCTTAATGTTATCACGAGGCGACTGATTTTTTTTCTATTCAGTATTTAAAATAAAAACAACCTTTTAGAATTAGTTTCTAGTGTGTCCATGATAATCGCTCGAACCACGTTCTTGTCAGAGACAAATTTATGTTGTTAGACAGTTTAGATGGCTTCAAATGAGTTTTTAATCTTTTAGTGAAATCTCCGTTCATCTTGTGAGTGTTTAGCTGTCACTCAAAGCGCAGCACCTGTAAATGACGACAAAAAATAGGCGGGTCGACGTAGCGCGTCACCAGCTTCCGTACTTGAGCGAGGCGGAGCTCGCTACACAGATACGTGACGTCAACCAATCAATCACAGCGCATGCAATTCTATTCCCAAGCATTCATGGTTAATGTAGTTTTATTACCATCGACCAATGCAGTGCCGAAATGACGACAAAATGTGAGGGCCACAAAGGCGTGCGTCCCCACTTCAGCGAATCAGCGCTCGCTACGAGAGTGATTGACAGCTCACAGCTCTCGTTTTATCCAATCACAGCTCATAAACAACATGTAAAGACACATAGCCTTAACGTTACCTTAGCACAACAGAACGCAACTTTTACAGACCCTTAAACAACTCAAACGCTTCATATTAACTTCCCAAAATTCTGAAACATGGCAATCACAATTAAAACAGGCACAACTTAGCTACGCTTAGTAGCAGCACACTTAAACTGCAACACAACACGGACTCTCTCGGAGCTGCGTCAAGGTCTGTTCCGTCCACTTTTAAGGCGCAGAACTCGGGTTTCACGAACCACTATCCGACACGTTCTAACAGTAATATGCTTTTTTCGGCCTTCTCTAAAATGTAAAATACCACACATAGCAATCTGGTAGATGTTAATAATAGCTTTTCAGGCAGTTTGACTCGGCGGTCAACAAAGCTTTGTACAGGAGTCTGTGCGTGAACTGGACCGAACGGAACCAGAACTCCCCACAGACCACAGGCAGACAAGACCTCACCTAAAAGCTTCCAACGGCGTGTTAAAGAGTTGAACAATAACAATCTCTCAGCTTCAAATGATAAAACATGCAGAATCTGCCTGTCTTGAACACCTCAGCCAAAAATTATCACCTTCAGAGTCCAAAATTGGATAATCATGCCAACATAATGTTTCAAGTTCATGATGGATCACAGATTTATGAATAAACGTTCAGAAAACTCGTACGGTGCCACCAGATGTAAAGGATTTTAGTGGGGGGTCAGTATTAAGCTGACCCCTTTGCCTTTCTTAATTATTTATTCAGGTTGAATAGTAATTTCACGGATTCTTTTCTTTTTCAGTTTACCCAATATTTCTGTGATCTTTATGATGGATAAATAAACCATAAAGTCATTAAGTGACAGGGACGTTGATTTTAGTTTGGTATGCCAGGAGACACTACCATTTATTTAAAATAAATCAACTAAAATTAACACCATTACACTTGATTGACATGATTTCACTTTCTTGCAATTTAACACGTCAGCACATTTAAATTGTAACACAACAGACATAAATACAGTTGTCAATATACTTGGTCTGTGGCTCTTTAGCTTAAATATAGTTACCAGCTTAGATTGAAATAAGGAGAGATTTAAGAGGAATAGTGAGAAATTAAGAGGAAGTTATTTATCTTGAGTTTAACCAGGTGACACTTTCCATCCGACTTCTGCTAAATCCAGGTACGTTTGTAAACAGCTCTTTACCTTTTGACGACAGCCCGGTAAGAGAAGACCTTGTAGCTTTTCAGATGCACGGGGTCCTTGCGGGGGCCAGTACATCTGAGCTGGTTATTCGTTTACCTTCCAACGTCTCCTGGTTTCGCGTTGGTCATCAGAAAATGCGTCAGCTCCTGGTTTCTGGCTCAAGATAACTTATTCCAGAAAGGAATAAACAAAGTTCTGAGCTTACGCTCTGTTCGAAGTGGACTCATAACAACATGTTATTAGTCCTTAACTGAATGACGTGTCCTTAGCATGTAACTGACATTCATCCAGCTCTTTGGGACGACCTCATGTCTTGAAGTCCCCAGCAAAACCTGAACGTTCACCGAAGCAAACGTTTTTTCTAAAAGTGTTGAGACCAGAAAACAGTCTCCTGATTGGTCAGAAGGGAAGAGAGGAGAAACAGAGACACGTCAAAGGGTTCACTTTAACGTTATCAGAATTCAAGGTGAGAGTCAGAGCAGAGTGAAAATGTTTAGGAAAAGACAGAGAGTACTGGAGTCATTCTCATGAAAACAACGGATTAACTGTCTTCTTCATTTCTAAACAAAACGGCCGGGTCTCTTTGACCTGAGCCTTCAACTTTCACACAGCAGTGGACACAGTGATGTTTCACATTACAGAATAACACAGCATAAAACATATGTGATCATAAGACATATTGTAAATTACAACACTGCTCATGAATAAACACAGGTGATGCTCTGATTATATTTGTATTAGCACAAAATCAAAGATAGAAATAGTCTCTTTTGGTGACTATGTTCTCAGATTACAACTAATAAAATAAATTGTGTTAAAAGTCTGGTTACTGAAAGGTCAGCAAAGGTCATCACTGGAACAGTTCAAAACACATCAGTTTTGACCCTGGGTAGGTCCACTACAGTGGTCCAAGAAACATTTCAACTGAGACTCAACAATTTTTTCCAGTAGTTTGGAAATGAATGGGAGTCTGGAGACAGGCCGGAAGTTGGACACCACTGAGGGGTCAAGGTTAGGTTTTTTCAGGAGAGGCTGGACATGATAGCCAGTGTAGATAATTACAAAGAAGTTGTCCAAGTACACAACCCTGAGGTGCTCCTTAATGGACTGGGGTTGTAAGGGAACAACAGTGACAAACTTTTTTTAATTTTATTTTCCTTATAGGTGGATTTCAATCCAGAAAGAAGCTGCACTGACACCAAGGTGGTTATGCAGGGGGGTGAGAAGGAGAGAAATAGTGCCAAGGGTGGTAGAAAGAGCAAGAAGAATGAGAAGACTAATGTGACCAGAGTCTGCAGTGGTTAAAGGATCAGTGAAGGTTCTAACAACGGTGGTCTCAGCCCTGAATCCAGATTGAACCACTTGTAGTATTTTCCTGATAAACTGAAGGTTGTAAGTCCAAACCTTGTTTCCTCAGGATGGGAGGTGACAGAAGAAAGGTTGGACATGAGGAAACCTTGTCTGATTCATTAGAGGAGCTTTTGACATCTATTATAACTGAGCACAGGAAGAAGTAGACCAGGTTTGATTAATAATACAGGTAGACATTCAGTTCAAGAGAGACTTGGCCTCGGGGACCAACTTAATGTTTTTATTAAAAGTCAGCGCTGCTGAGACAGTAAAGCTGAGGGGTTGGAGTTTTACACCAACATCTTGGTTGGAGGTGGTGGAGCAGGGACCTCAATGCTGACGGATGGAATCGATCTTTAGAAACAATCAGGATCATCTGAAACATGGAGGGTTAAATGATGTCATCAAGCAAATGGACTGTGCAGAGCCCATCAAGATACTGAAAGCACTTTACAACAATTTGTGCCCTCGTTAAGAGAAGCTCGTTAATACACACATTCATACAGCACTCTACTACACACACATTCATACAGCACTCTACTACACACACATTCATACAGCACTCTACTACACACACATTCATACAGCACTCTACTACACACACATTCATACAGCACTCTACTACACACACATTCATACAGCACTCTACTACACACACATTCATACAGCACTCTACTACACACATTCAGACACTGATGGGACACATCAGAGGCAATGAGGGGTTCAGTGTTTTGCCCAGGGACACTTCAACATGTGACTGCTGGTGGAATAGAACCCTCAACTCTCCCACTGGAGGACGACTGTGCTAACCGCTCAGCCACAGCCGCCCCAAGTGTGAATTACCAAAGAAAATGATGTTTGAGTTTTAAAAAAATATTTTGAGCTCAGCCTCAAATAGACTGTGCTGGTCTTTAAAAAAATATTTTGAGCTCAGCCTCAAATAGACTGTGCTGGTCTTCAGATAAGGTCAGAGCTTCTGCAAAGTTCAAGGGTCAACAGTTTGACATGGAGGCTGACGGTTCCCTCAGTCATTTTGGAGCATGACAACTATTATGCCTTCTCAAGTCTAAACTCGTTCATTGATTAGTTCAGATCTCAGTGATATTTTATTGTAAAATAAGCAGAATAAAAGACACAAATTGTATTTTTCAACACTTCCTCTTTTCATGAGTGTGTGGACAGAAAGCGGAGCCTGGTGATCATGTTGTCCTCCTCTGCAGGATCTGTTGTCCTGTCGAGTAAAAAATACTGAGTGGATCTTTGCTGCACCGTGCCCGGACACCAGATACGTGCATGCAGCTCACATGCACACTCACCTGTGCCAACACACACACACCTGAAGCACGGAGACACACTCCTGCACTGCAGCATCTTCTGTTTCCCACACTCTGAACCTCTTCCCATGATGGACACAAGAAACAGCCATCAGACTATTTTCCCCCAGACATTTGCCAAGGTACCACCGAGGGAGGGGGGACCACACAAAGGCAGAAGGGGTGGGATAATGCAGAATGTATGAGCCACGGGAGAGGAGGTGCAGTCGCCTCTGAGCAGAGCACATGTAGTTTTCTTCATAGATTTTGGATCCATCATGTTCATTCTTTAGTTTAGGGTCAGTAAACTCCAGGTCTGCAGCACCACCGGAGGGGAAGGAGGGAAGAGACGAGGAGGAGTTAGGAGAGGACGGGCCGGCCTTCTGTCTCCATCAGAGACTTTCTGAGTATTGACTTTCCTCCTGTGGACTCTGTGTTCTGGCTGCAGCTTGGAGGACACGAACCACATGCCGACTTGACTTCACCCTGAGCCGCTCAGCATGCAGAGTTTACCGGAGGGAAGCCGGGACGATGGAGGGACCAGAGCGAGGAGCGACGGAGCGAGACGTGAGGAGCAGGAGTCCCTGATGATGGAGCTGACCAGGATGGTGCAGAAGGTGTTGCAGGAGAGCAGCTGGTGGGAGAGGAGGGGGGTGGACTGCAGCATCCTGGCAGCGGCCTTCCTCAGTCTGCCTCCCGGTAAGAAACATGTGAAAGAGGCTCACTAAAACTGAAACTTTAAGAATTATCTACGGCTTTCACAATTATTCCATTATCTTTGAGGGGTTTTGTTGCTGTTTTCAGTCTCTTTATGCTCAGCTGAGCATTTCAGCAGTTCAGATAGAAACTAAATTCCTACCAGAATCAACAATCCGTCTGTAACTTATCACCAGCGCAGGTAAACACGGCCCCGTCTGAACCACAAGGTGCTGTTACCTTTACTCTTGATTCTCCGTGTAACTCCTGGTCAGAGCAAACGTGACAGCAGATGAATAGTTCTGTCATCATCAGCACTTTATGACAAAGAACCTGAACAGGAACCAAACAACCAGAAGAGTCCAGATCAGGGGTTTGCAACCTTTACAATCAAAAGAGCCATTTCTGTCCTTTTGTTCACTAAATTAAACGTGTCCGGAGCCACAATATACCTGCTACAACTGGGATTCTCAACTGGCGGCCCACGGACCACTTTAAGTTTGTTAGAGGATAATTTTCTGACCAGTAGGGTAGTTTTCTGGTCATTTTAAAGCTGAAAATAATGATTTTTTGATATTTTTAAATTTTAAGACAAAAAAAGACAAGATTATCGTAAAGAAGGGAAAATAATGTGTTATTTCCCAATAAAAAAATAAAATAACAATGAACTATGCAGGTCTAGGTAAATTATTTTAATTGTGGAAAAATTAAATATCCTACTTCGAATAAATAAAGTTAACATATGTTTTACTCCAATTAGTTCTAGTATTCACACATTTGTAAAGGAAATGACAGGAAAAACTGCTAAAACTAGCCCTTTTTGTTGTTATAAGAACAAATAAAATTCAGTTTAAAGTTAGTTTTGATCAAAGCTTGAAAGAGCCACTGTTGAGGGACCAAAGAGCCGCATGTGGCTCCAGAGCCGCAGGTTGCAGACCCCTGATCTAGATAAACACATTAAAGACTAGAAACACACACCTGACATTAGAAAGAAAGTTTCAACAAAAGAAGTTATTGACAGGACGAGTCGGTGAGTAAAACGATGAATCAGTGTTTATGTTAAAGCAAACATTTGTGTCTTCACCTGCAACCACTCAGCAGTTCTTCTTAGTCACCAAATTATTTATTTATTTATTTATTTATTTATTTATTTATTCATTTCAATTTAAAACACAAAGACAATTTCCTCCTCCGGGGGAATCCCAAGGCGTTCCCAGGCCAGCCGAGAAACATAGTCCCTCCAGCGCGTCCTGGGTCTTCCTCTGGGTCTCCTCCCGGTGGGACATGCCCGGAACACCTCACCAGGGAGGCGTCCAGGAGGCATCCTAACCAGATGCCCGAGCCACCTCAACTGGCTCCTCTCGATGTGGAGAAGCAGCGGCTCTACTCCGAGTCCCTCCCGGATGACTGAGCTTCTCACCCTATCTCTAAGGGAGAGTCCAGCCACCCTGCGGAGAAAACTCATTTCAGCCGCTTGTATCCGAGATCTTGTTCTTTCGGTCATAACCCAAAGCTCATGACCATAGATGAGGGTGGGAACGTAGATCGATCGGTAAATTGAGAGCTTTGCCTTTTGACTCAGCTCTCTCTTCACCACGACAGACCGGTACAGCGCCCGCTTCACTGCGGATGCTGCACCTATCCGCCTATCGATCTCACGCTCCAGTTTTCCCTCATTCGTGAACAAGATCCCGAGATACTTAAACTCCTCCACTTGGGGCAGGACCTCCTCCCCGACCCGGAGAGGGCATGCTACCCTTTTCCGGCTCAAGACCATGGCCTCGGATTTGGAGGAACTGATCCTCATCCCGGCCGCATCACATTCAGCTGCAAACCGCTCCAGTGAAAGCTGTAGATCACGAACTGATGAAGCCAATAGGACCACATCATCTGCAAAAAACAGAGAAGCGATTCTAAGGCCACCAAAACGGATCCTCTCAACACCTTGGCTGCGCCTAGAAATTCTGTCCATAAAAGTTATGAACAGAATCGGTGACAAAGGGCAACCTTGGTGGAGTCCAACTCTCACCGGAAACGAGCCTGACTTATTCCAGAGTCAGAGTCAGAGAGAATTTATTGTCATTTGCACCGCATGTAGTACATGTGTTGAAAACGAGATTATGTACACAGGGTCCCAGTTACATCCAACAACAAATGCAAGAGAAATACAATAATAACATCTAGGATTAACTAAGAGAGACATCACATCAGCTAGTAATACACTAAGCCCTAATGTAGTAGAAAAACATCATTATAAACAGCAGCACGAACATGAGCAGATGGTCACAGATGAACGCAGCAACAAGAAACAGATCAGTATCAGTATGATGTGACATTTTGCAGTGTTTATTCTTATTATTTATTTATTCATGAGTCTGACAGCCTCAGGGTAGAAGCTGTTTCTCAGTCTAGTGGTTCTACATTTGATGCTCCTCAACCTCCGTCCCGAGGGGAGTGGTGCAAAGAGTGAGTGTGCTGGGTGAGTGAGGTCTTTCATGATGCAGGTGGCTCTTTTTCTGCATCTGGAGGTGTAAATGTCTGTGATGGTGGGGAGACTGACTCCCACAGACTTCTGTGCAGCCTTCACCACTCTCTGCAGAGCTTTTCTCTCTGCAACTGTGCAGCCTCCATGCCACACGTTGATGCTGGAGCACAGGACGCTCTCCACTGCACACCTGTAGAACGAGGTGAGGACTGGGCTTCTCAGACCGGCTCGTCTCAGCCGTCTGAGGAAGTAGAGTCTCTGATGACCTTTCTTGATCAGGCTGGTGGTGTTATTGCTCCAGCTGAGGTTATCATTCATGTGTACACCCAGGTATTTGTAGCTGGAGACCACCTCCACCGCAGATCCACCTATATACAGTGGGGTGTGGGTGTGTTTGTTCCTTCTGAAGTCCACAATCATCTCCTTCGTCTTCTTCACATTCATGTGAAGGTTGTTCTCTTTGCACCAGCTCTCCAGATGTTCCACTGTTTATTGCATGTTTATTGCCGGCAATGCAGAGCAAGCTCTGACACCGGTCGTGACTCAGCAAATTTTTAAGCATTTTTTTATTCAGTAGGTTCTTTCCATTTTTTTTAAATGCGGTTTTTAATTAGATTAATTAATTAAACCTAGTTATAGATTTGTTTATGCACATACAACCAACCAAAAATAAATAAATAAAAACCTGTATACTGTAATATGAACAAATGTCATAATTTAATAATTTTGCTTCAAGGAAATTGAATAAAAGCAAATATAGAAAGTTCAAAAATAACTTTTAGGGTAAACAGGAAGAGGTTTTATCCTAGAATTTCAACACTAAGTTGTGAAATACTTTTCAAAATAAAAGTCTGACTCTGTCTTACACTAAAATAAAACTAAGACCCAAATTATTTTGTGTTTGCTGGAATGTCAGGCAGTAGCTTCATTGGCAACCATTAATAGTCAAAATAAATGTTTGTTTTTTATTGATGACTTTAGTTTGTATTTGCATTTTGAATTTAAAGTTACATTTTAATCAGCTGAGGTTATTTTAAAGAATGCTACAAAAAGACATTTTGATTTGACTTAAATAGGTAAATGATTCATCGGTTTATGTTTTTATGCACACAATAAAATACATTTTAATACTTGTACAACGCCAGCTCTGTTGGTGTCCTGATGATTCATGGTGCCAGACTGACTTGAATGAGTCAGGAGTAAAGTTTCATGCTGCAATTAAAATTAATTAGTTTTACAGAAACCTTTTCCTTTTTTATTGTGTTCATGCTTTGTTCATGCTTTCTTCTGAAGTCAAACCCAGAATGAGTCTGTTGAGTTTTGCACGTTAAAGCACACAGTTTGTGACTTATCTGCTTAAATAGTAGCTTTGAAATAAGACGGATCACATTAGCACAGATTTAGATGGAGAATGTGCTCACTAAGTCCTGCAGGCAGCCCGAGGAGATAACGTGGTTAAGTAATCCCTCATGACTTTACTTAATCTGAGTAAAATCTACAAGATCAAGGTAAAAAAAAGTGCCTCACATGTATTGTTTTTTTAATTAAATAAGAAACATCTCTTCATTAAAATGCCATTTCTGATGTATTTGCTAGTTACGTATTTCTACACAATGAAAACAATATTAATGATAAAAGCAGCTTCTGCATCCTGATTCAGCTGAAATGTGATTATTTCAGCTCATATTTTGCTCACTGAGGCGATTGGTTTGATCTGATAGAGACGATGTGAAGACAAGATCTAAAACATCTAAATAAATTGTTTTCTTACTTTCATGGCACCTAATTCACTGACAACACTGTGAGGTGCTACTGCTAACGTAACGTTAACATTTAGAAACAACTTCAGGTTCTCAAAATAAAAAAAACAGCTCATAATATTTATTCAACTAAACTAAAGATTTGCATGAAAAATCAAAGGCCTAGCTTTCAGAAATGCACGCCACCTGCCATGTTTTGGCTGTTTATCCTTAAAAAGAACGTTTTACTCAATCAAACCCAGAATCACAAGGTCTGCTACGACCTGTTAGCACTCGGAGTGTGTGTTGGGGATGACTCTCAGCTACCACATCATGTTTTACCTCAATATCTGTAAAACTGACTGAGCTGGAGTCGTTTTTGTGTGTTGGCGAAAGTGAGTACGTTCCTACATGTTTGTGCTTCAGTTTTAGATTCTGAAGGAAGAAACATAAAGACGATGTGAATTGTTGGAGTTCATTTAGAAACAGAAACTGTTGTGGTCTGCAGCCTTCCTGCTGCTGAGCTGCTCTCAGCTGTCCTGCTTCTTGTTGGGGATGCTGCTGATGGGCCTCGCTCACGCCGTCATCACAGTCAAAGGGACTCACCTGGCCAGCCACGGGACGCTGAGCGAGTCCAAGGTCCTCAGGAAGTTCTGGGCTGTCTTCTTCATCGAGGTGAGGTATCCTCTCAGTCAAAGATGTTTTTAGAGTTGGTTATTCATTTTACCTGTAGGCTTAGGTCTTACAGTTGGAATTAAAACAGTCATTTAAAATAACAATCCTTAGTTTTTATAAGTTAACATGATTTAGACACTGACACATGTTTAAAGTTTATTTAAATGAAAAAACTGTGATATTTAGTTCCACACAAGTTGATAAAAACTGAAGCTACTGTGCTTTTAAGAAAGCCTGAACAGGCTCCACCCACTACCCTGAGTTTATTATGACGCTAGTTTGTTCACTTAAATAAAACATGAATCTACGAAAGAGTAGAGCTGCCACAGGAAGTAAAATTTTTCTTGAGCTGTATCTCGTTATAACGAGATAATTATCTCATTATAACGAGATTATTATCTAATTATAACAAGATAATTATCTCATTATAACGAGATAATTATCTCGTTATAACGAGATAATTATCTCGTTATAATGAGATAATTATCTCGTTATAATGAGATAATTATCTTGTTATAATGAGATAGTTTCTCGTTATAATGAGATAATTTCTCGTTATAATGAGATAGTTTCTCGTTATAATGAGATAGTTTCTCGTTATAATGAGATAATTATCTTGTTCTAATGAGATAATTATCTCGTTATAATGAGATAATTATCTCATTATAACGAGATACAGCTCAAGAAAAATTTTACTTCCTTTGGCAGCTCTACTCTTTCGTACGAATCTTCATCATTTCTCTTAATGTTTTGCATCACAGGATTTTAGAATCAGGGTTGTGTGGAGTCATTACGAATAGTCAGTATCTTACCTGCAGCAGTCACATGTGACCGCAGTTTGTGGACTCTGAAATAAATTCTCTTGAAGAGGTTAAAGTGATCTTGTGCATTCTTGTTGTAAATCGCTCAATATCCTCTGTTTGGAGCAATAAAGTTTATTTAAATTAAAATAAGGAGCTAATGGCTAGTCCAAGTCGGGTCACGACCGAGTGGATCGCTGACGTTCTAAAACAGTTCTCATCTCAAAAAGGGTTTCGGTGAAGTTTTTCGCAATTTTACGACCTTCTTGTTATCACTAAAGTTCTATCTTTTCTTATCTCCAGTTCTGAATCACCTGAATTTACATGAACTTTTCTAAAACCACTAAAACCTGAATGACAGCTAAAGTTAGTTAAATAAGCTAAAACTGAGTTGTTAATGCTAAAAGGATCAGAATAAAAGTAAAGATGAGGAAAACAAATGTTAAAACCAAAAATCAGCTAAAAACTCCTGCTAAAAGCTATGCATAGCAAAACAGTAGCTAAAAGTTAAAACCAGCCAAAACAATAGCTAAAAGCTGAAAATCATGAACGTATGTGAAGCAGATGAAATAAAAAAACCAATGATTTTTAATGATTTGAAGATTGTTTTTCCTATGAAAAATAAAAACGCACAAAAGTTGCAAAAAACAAACAACTCTCTGAACAAGATAAACGTTTGAACAAGCTGAAAAAGCTAAAAGTACGCTGCCTCAGCATTCCCACAGTTATATGTAGTTTTGCAATTACCTTTATGAACAACGGCAGCAGCTAGCTGTACTTCTAGTTCTGGTTCTATTTTTAGCACCTGTTAATAAATCTACAGTTCACATGAATTGCAATGTTTAGACTAGCCGTTTGCTCATCAGTCTAGTCAGAATTAAACTCTGTTTCTGTCACGACCAGAAGGAGCGTAGCATATTAAGGGACACAAGACAACAAGGAGGGTTAAAAAATGTTTATTTTTAAGCTCTCCGATAGTGCGGCTCTGGCAACGCCGCCTCCAGCGGCTCTGTGGAGAGGAAAAAAGAAAAAAGCTCAAACCCTCAGTTTCCCCGTTAAAAACCCAAGAAGTAATAACGAAAGGTGGACCTGGTGAGGCAATCCAACAGAATATAACGGTACCCCAGCGGGCCAACCCGATACGGGCCGTCAAAGCCTCTGAGGTGCCGGACTAAATTCAAAAGGCCCCGCCTAAGACAACAAAAAGCGAAAAACATTACAATCTGCCTCACCAGGTTGAATCCAGCATCCAGATAAAAGAACAAAACGAAGGTCCGTCTGGTCTAAGGAAAAAAATAACTCCACAGCTGACAGGTCGCTCAGGCCTCAATCTTCAGCACTCAGGACGAGCGCACCCAGCGTCCAACAACACACAGGTTCTTCTCCTTCTTCTTCTTCGGCTCTCACAACTTCTTCCTCGGCTACTTTCGGCTTCTTCTGCTTCTTTGGGTTCGGCTCTTCTGCTTGGATCAGCTTCCTAGTCTAATTTATAGGTGGATCAACAACCCTACCTATAGTGTGATCCAATAAATTCCAGCTGAAGTTAATCAGCCTCCCAAAACAACATCACGCTGAAATGAATAAAAATGACATGCCCAAGGCATGTAACACCCCCACAACGAGAATTTGCATGGGATGATGTAGCTATTAAAATCAATTTAATTTTGGGCATGTAACAGTTTCCCAAAACAGAAGTCGTTCAAACAGCTATCTACAACAAGTTGGATGTTGATTGTTCATAAGGTTTCCATGGAACCCTACCTCTAAAGTTAAGAAGAGCCATTTTAAACTAGTAGCTGTCAATCTGGATTTATTCCAGAGGAAAGCTTAGTTCTTTGACAGCTCCTAAACTTTATTATTTTAGGTGAAATCTTAGGATTTTTTTACACTGATAATCAGTTTTTAACCCTCCTACTGCCCTTGGGTTAAACTGAAGGTAAACTTTGGTACCATATTTTGATCCCCTCAGGTCTGCGGCTCGTTCTCAGCTCGTGTCGGAGTCAACGGCCATGTTAAAATGCACCACGCTTACACCAACGTCATTGGACTGGGAGATTCGAGTGTCTGGAAGGTCCCCTCTCTGCCTCGCAGCCTCTATCTGTTCGTGGCCCCCCTGGCGGTGCCGGTAATCACCCCGCTGGTCGCCCTCAGTGAGTCGGGTCGAGTTCTGACCCTGCGGGGCTCGTGACGTGTCTGTCACCTGACCTTTGACCGCTGGTTCTCAGGTTTGTGTGTGTGGTTTTCAGCTCATCGTGACGGGTGCTCTTGGGTTTGGAGGATCAGGACGGCCCTGATGGTGGCGCTGGGCCTGTGTTCACAGTACTGGCTGCTCGTCCACGTGTCCGGGATCAGGTCCGTGCATGGCGCCTTGCTCTGCATGCTGGTGTGCAGAGCCATGTTCTCTGTGCCGTTCATCCACGTCAACATTTTCCAGGTGACGGCACGCTCCCTGCACAACGGCTTCAGAGGAATTAATAAAAAAAATTAACCCTCCTGCTGCCCTTGGGTCAAATTTACCCACAAGACCTCAGTTCTAAGGCCCCATGGGCCATTTTGACCCAAAGGCAGCAGAAGGGTTCAATGAGTGTTCAGCATCCACACTGTCCTGATGGTTTTTCTGTTTTTTTTTATGGTCTTATTACTTCAGCTCATTTGGTGCTCTTTTAGCACTTTCTAGCATTCTGCTACTTGTAGCTTTGAGTTAGCCTTTTGCTTCTTTTATCTTCTTGTTACTTTTAGCTTTCAGCTAACCTTTTGCTGCTTTCAAATGTAATTTAAAGATTTAACATTTTTCCAGCATTCTGCTACTTTTAGCGTGTAGCTAAAATTTCAATATTTCTAGTTAGCCATTTGTTTCTTTTAGCTAACGTTTGGTTACTTTGAATTACTTAAGCACATTTAACCCATAAACTTTTGCTTCTTTTAGCTAGCCTTTTGATACTGTTAGCTTTTAATTAAACTGTTACTTTTAGGACTTCTTATAGCTTCTAACTACCATATTTTCCGGAGTATAGGTTGTGGCTTTTTATCATTTTTGCATGCCCTGCGACCTATATTCAGGTGCGACCTATTTATGGCTTTTTATAAAATAAGCTGATTTGTAATCATTTATTAACAAAAATTAAACTGAGACACACTCTTACAATAATGTCAGCTAACAAATATTTTTTTAGGTGTTTATCCTGCTAAAATTATTCATTTATTAAAGAAAAGTTCAGCTCAGACACATATTTGCTATAATTTTTATCAAACAAATAATTGTTTTTAAGTGTTAATCTTCTTAAAAGCCTTGCTGTGCGCTCCTGTGGCAGACATTTGCAGCAGAGCTAAACACGGTCCACATTTTGACGTAGGTGCGACCTATACTATATGGATTTTCCCAATTCTTTGGCAATAATTGGACAATGCGACCTATATTCAGGTGCAACCTATATTCAGGAAAATACGGTAGCTTTTAGCTACTTTTAGCATGCCTTTTAATACTTTTACCTTTTAGCCAACCTTTTGCTGCTGTAGCTATTTTACCATTTTTTTATATTTGTTAGCCTTTTAGTCTTAGGTAGCTTTTACTTAGCCTTTAGTTTTTTAGGTTTTAGCTATTCTTCTTCTTCTTCTTCTAGCTTGAACATTCCAGTTTCAGCTGCTTCAGCAGTCATTCAGCGCTTAGTTTTCTCTCTTCGGTTTGGCATAAAATGATGATTTTTCTGTCCGTCTGTTTTAGTCAGAGCGCTGATGTCGTCTCACAGATTTGTTCAGTTTCTTTCCAAACATCGCGAGTGAGCGGTTTTTTAAGGGCAGCACGGTGGCACAACTGGTAGAGCTGCTGCCTCTCAGCGAGAAGGTTGCCGGTTCAAATCCCGGTCCGGGGCCTTTCTGGGTGGAGTTTGCATGTTCTCCCCGTGCATGCGTGGGTTTCCTCCGGGTACTCCGGTTTCCTCCCACAGACCAAAAAACATGCTTGTTAGGCTGATTGGTGACTCTAAATTGACCCTAGGTGTGAGTGTGAGAGTGGATGGTTGTTTGGTGTGAGTGAGACAGGTCCCTCTTGTAAATGAGTCCCCGTGACTCAACGAGGCTAGCCTGTATAAATAAAGGTTGAATGAATGAATGAAAAAAAAAAACTGCAGCCAAATGCCGCTCTGTGCTCCCGTCAGAGAGCTAAAAGGATAAAAAGAAGAAGTCATGCGTGATTTTCCCAGAACGAGTCCTGCGGGTCGTCGGATCAAAGCGTGTGAAGGTGGATTAGAAAAACACGATCTTGGTGGGAGTCTTTGTTCTAGCTGGGAGGCCAAAATGGAGACCTGTTCTCCAGCATCTCCGGGGGCTCCTGGTGCTGATGTTGGCTGGTTTCCCATTTTTACCTCGTGAACTCTGATCGGGCTGACCCGGTACAGAAAACACGAGCGCAGCAGATTCTCTCTCTCCGTCAGAAACGAACGGATCTGCACAGCTTCAGGTTTGGTTTCTGTAAAGTTCAACAAAAACATCGCGTGTTTCTCTTGCAGCACGTCGGTCTGCCCATGTTTTCTGTGAAGAAAACACCGAAGAGAATTTACCAGATGACCCACGGAGTCCTGAACCTGCCTCGTAACTTCCTGCTGGACTGGACGTTCGGACACTCGCTGATCAGCTGCCACGTGGAGCACCACCTCTTCCCCTTCCTGTCGGACAACATGTGCCTAAAGGTGGAGCCACTAAACCTTTTTAGAACATTTAACTCCTGAGGTTTCAGTTTGGAACGCCTGATCTTTCCGGTCTCTGGTATGTTTTTGTGGGAGCGTCACAGTGACAGCGCCACTTACAGGCCCGGAGAGGAACTACAGCTGTTGTGTTGTTTTGCAATGTTTCCGTGTAGATGAAAACATTTGTAGAAACTGTGCCATGGTTTGGAAAAAGTGTTTTTGTAAAGACACGTACCCATGTGGACAGGGCCTCAATAACCAAAAGGTGCCCAAACCATCAGCCCTCTACCACCAAGCTTAACGGTATGAGGTGTTTGCTGCTGTAAACAGCTCCACTTTAGTCTGGTTTTGTTCCTGAAGTCTTGATAACTTTTAGAATCTATGTTGTGCTGCCATGTTGTTGTTTTTAGAGAGATGAGACTGTTGAGGCTTTTTAACGACATCTTTATTGCAATTGATTCTGGTGATTCTGTACTTCTCGTCCTATTGGACCTTACATCTGCGTTTGACACCACTGACCATGACATCCTCATTTCCAGACTGGAGCAGTGGGTGGCCATCACATTTTCAGCGCCCAGATGGTTTAGGTCCTACCTCTCTGATAGAAGCTTTTTTGTCAACACCAAGGAGTTTATTTCCACCTTGGCTGCTCTTTGGTGGGAGTTACCACAAGGTTCTATCCTTGGACCTCTTCTTTTTTCTTTATACCTACTGCCAATTGGTGCAATTTTTCGTAGACATGTCATCCCTTTTCATTTATGCCGATGATCGTCAAATTTACTCCCTTATTAAGCACACTGGTGCACTCTGTCCAACATCTTCTTGACTGCCTGGTTTGATGCCAGATGGCTTTAAATTTATAAAATTTCAATGAAAAGAAGATAGAAGTGGTTGTTTCCACCTAATGGCACCAACTGGAACCCCTGCATCGACCTTTCCTACCTAGCTCATTTTGAGAAACAGGTTGTCGCTAAGCTGGTGGTAAAAATGGACCCTTCCATGAAGCTAAACCAGGGGTGTCAAATGTCCGGCCCGCGGGCCGTATCCGGCCCGCCAGGGGGTTTATTCCACTTGAGGATAAATCTGATTTTTTTTTTTTATAAACGTTATTTTCTAAAAAAAAAAAGTGCAGTTCCTATGTTGTCCGCTAGAGGCGCTGTGGTTTAGTCAGTTCCTTTGTTGTCCTAGACTCAAACCAGTGCCTTTAGGATCTGGAGGCACTGTGTTTGAGTCAGTTCCTATGTTGCCCGAGTTCAATCGTTTTACCCGCTTTTTCTCTTGAAATGGGCTGTCGGGCACTCTCATCAGCGGAATGTCCTTGTCAAAAAAGAGAAAAGTGGACACAGAGTGTCAGATTTTTCAAGAAAAATGGACTTCTTCTTATATGTTCAGAGAGGTGAATTGTTTATGCTATTTGTAAAAAACAAATAACTCAACAAAATTTTTTTAACGTTCCATGTACATTTTATGCAGCACAGTTAAAGGATTGTAATAATAATAATAATCATTTTATTTAAAAGCGCCTTTCAGGACACCCAAGGACACTTAACAAACCAATTCAGTTCAAACATTATCAGTGACAAATTGAAATATAAAATACATAAGGATTATATAATATAAAATACATTTAGTAAAGTTAATGATAAGCTAGTCTAAAGAGATGTGTTTTCAGGGCTGTCTTGAACAGAGAAAGGGAGGTGGTGTTTTGAAGCTCTGTCCTCGTGCTCAATAAACTTATGATTCGTGTAATGCCCTAATTCACTATAATCTACTGTAAGAAATATATTACCTGACACAAAGTGTGCAGAGCAAATTCGGATGTTGCTCAGTGTTTTTCAATCCAAGTTCTGGTTTAGGCTGGCAGCCACAGACGTCGACGTTCCTCTGATAACTGCTGAGTTACTTCACCTTGATTTGTGATCACGAGTGGTAATCTGTAAAACAGAAGGTTTTTCTCTCAATCTGACCGATTGTGGCAGCCATGGACACGACAATAATTCACCATTTTTTGATTTTGTGTGACCAGACGCGACGCACACTATAGCTTTGAGGCTAACACAGCTATGTCGCCAAGATGGCTACTTCCGGTATATTTCCAGGGTTGATGACGAGCCGTGAAAGGGGTCTAAAAGAACATTTAGTCAACTGTTTGTTGACTACATGTTTTTAAACTTGTGCACTGTGATCAGTTTTTTAATGTGTAATGCACTTAAATAAATATTAAACTGAGTAAAAGTGTAAAAGGACAATTAATTGAATGTAAAGATTTTTACAATTTATTTGCTTCTTTCTTCTTTGCACTAATACAACGCGAAAAAGTGGACTACTGTTTGTTCTATGTAATTTTGGAATGAGTTTACTGGTCTGGCCCCATTGAGATCAGATTAAGCTGTATGCGGCCCCCAGATCAAAATGAGTTTGACACCTCTGCACATGAGCACAGTTATCAAATCCTTCTATCTCCAGTTCAGGCGACTGTCTAAAACAGAAGCTACTGTCCAAAAGTAACCTCGAGACAGTAACTCGTGCTTTCACAACATCCAGGCTTGATTACTGCGACGTTCTTTCTGGAATCAGTCGGACTTCTGTTGCTGTAACGGGTTCAAAATGATGCAGCTCAAATTTTAACCGGTCCAAGCAAAAGAGAGCACATTTCTCCGGTTTTGGCGTCTCTTCACTGTCTCCTGGTTCTCTTCTGAATTCATTTCAAATGTATGTTTTGAAAGTGTTTAAGACTTGACAGTTGCAGCCCTTCTTATCTCTGATCTGCTGCAGCCATATGTCCCTCAGCGCTCTGAGGTCAGCAGATCAGCTGAGTTCATGGGTCCAATGTGAGCTCAGAGTGACATCTTCTCTGCTGCAGGTCCAGAACTTACCACTACAGGTCAGGCAGGATCCCTCTTACCGATTTTAAGTCTCATTTAAAAACACATTTTTAAAAACGCCTTCGACCCAGTGTTGGTTTGAACCTTTTATTGATCATGTTTTATGTATTTTATCCTGTGTCCTTTGCTCATTTGTTTTGTTGTGCAGCACTTTGGTCGGCCTTGTTGCTGTTTTGAACTTTGTGTTCTGGAGGCCTGAGTCCGAGGCTGATCAGAACAACGGTCACGACGTGTCTCGTGGGGTGAGGAGTCTGACACGAGTCGTTCTCTCTGCAGGTGAAGCCTGTGGTGTGCAGGTACCTGACTGACAGGAAGCTCCCCTACCAGGAGGACACCTACCTGTCCCGTCTGCGCCTCTTCTACCACAGATACCAGGAGCTGATGGTGTTCGCCCCGCCCATCACAGAGCTGGTGGCGGTGCAGTGACAGGGGACACAAAACAACCCATAGTTCAGTTAACTCACCTGAAGTTCATTTTAAATTAATACAAGATGAGTTCAGTGTTTATCTGCCTGAATAACTGTAGTTCTGTCATTTACGCCTCTTTGTTGTTTTCTTTATGATTTATTTTCTGTCTCGTGTTTGTTGGCTCTTTGTTTACATGTTAAATAAAATAAAACTCTTAATAATTTTTTTGTTTGTTTGTTTGTTTGTTATCTGAATCCAGGTTCCCTTCAGTCAGCTTTTTTTTCCTCATTGTGTGTAAATTTAGTGTTTTTAATTTAGGCTTTATTCTCAAGTGCTCCGTTCACACATTTATGAATCTGTTGGGGATGATTTTTGTGATTTCAATGCACACATGGTTAAAAACCATCGACGGGTGAGGTTTGGAGCAAACCTTGGCCCGGTGGGACACACAATATTATGTCCCACCTCCCAGAAATGGGTCAAAATGATGAATTTTGGCCTGAAGCTCCTGAAGAACGACTCAAACTTTGAGCCATGGTTTGGTGCTTCAACTGTCACAACGTGAAATAAGAAACACTGACGGAAGGGGAAACTGTTTGTCTCAAGAATATTTAGCTGTGAGATGCTGTTTCTGGGGTTTTTTCTTCTTTCGGCTGCTCCCTTCTTCAGGGGTCACCATAGCGAAGTGAGTCGTATGAAGATTTGACACCGGACATCCTCCTGACTCAACCACAGACCACCGAGCTACCACAGCCCTCTGTGTGGAGCAGAGAGCTGATATCCAGGGTGCCCGGGGGAGCAGATGGTGTGGGTTAAGGGCCTTGCTCAAGGGCCCAGAGTGGGGCAAAAGAGGTGGGTGCTTCACCTTTCCCCCACATTTTTATGTTGGTCCGGGGAGTTGAACTGGCAACCTTACGATCACAGAACCAACTTCTCTAACCTTTGCGCCTGCTAATATAGCTATCTTTGAAATTTAGTGATGTCATCAAAGGATCTGCTGAACGTTTAGCTGACAAACAGACACGAGCTAGAAGAGTTCAAAAACAAGAATCATGCCAGTTTAGACACAGTTAGCTTTTAGCTAATATTTAGCTATTTTTATCTTTTGTTAGTATTTTGCTACCTTTAGCTTCATTTGTTTAAAACGATTTGTCAAGTATTCTGATACTTTTAATTTGTATTTAGCTTTTACTATTTAGCTCCTTTTAGCTTCTAGCTGGTGTTTTTTTTTCCTTTAGCATTTGGCTAGTATTTTGCTTCTTTTAGCAGCTCAGCTTTAGGTTCTTCAATGGATTTCAGCTGTCATTCGGCTCTTGCTGCCTTTGCACGTAAACTTTAAAAATTGCTCTTTTCTAATTTGCTCACTTTAAAGAAAAAGTTGTTCAGTTTAAGAACAAAAAGTAGCTAAAACCACAGACTTCTTACCCTCAGCCAGCCTCGGCTGTTCTTCAGTCAGTTACCTCTTACACCTGCGTCCAATCAGTGACACCCCCCCCACCCCCCAGGTGCTGCTGCTGTTAGTTGCCATTTCAGCTCTTGTATTCATTCAACCTTTATTTATACAGGTTCACTGAGACTTGGGGACTCATTTACAAGAGAGACCTGTCTGTCCATCCATCTTCTTTACCTGCTTCCTTCCTAGTCGTGGGCAGCTAGTGTCTCCAGCAGTCACTGTAGGGGACAACCTGACAGGTCTCCAGTCCATCACAGTGAATGGTCCCTGTAATGGACATGTCCCCAGTCCGTCATAATTCATTCATTCATTCAACCTTTATTTAGTCAGGTAAATCTTTTGAACCTCATGGGCTCATTTACGAAAGCGACCTGCTAAAACTAAAGAACAATGAACAGCAATGGTAGAATTTCCTTAAACA
>JBBPBX010036536.1:20139-31428 GCA_038048925.1 Garcialebias charrua | reverse complement strand
ATATATATATACATATATATATATATACATATATATATATATATATATATATATATATATATATATATATATATATATATACAGGTATTCCCCGATTTACGAGCGAGATCCGTCACAAGGAGGCGCTCGTAAACCGGAAATCTCGTAATTTGGAACGGCCGCCATTTCTCTCGTAAACCCGGAAGTCCGCTCGTAAATTTCGCCAGCGCACCTAAAAACACTCTATTTTCATCTAAAAACTACTTTTGAGTGCATAAAAATGATCGGAAACGTGTGTTTATATGCTTAACTTGCTAACTGTAGTGAAAAAACACATGAAAACTCAGTATTTTTTTCGTTTTTTCCAAAAATTCAACCCGGAAGTCCGCTCGTAAATTTCGCCAGCGCACCTAAAAACACTCTATTTTCATCTAAAAACTACTTTTGAGTGCATAAAAATGATCGGAAACGTGTGTTTATATGCTTAACTTGCTAACTGTAGTGAAAAAACACATGAAAACTCAGTATTTTTTTCGTTTTTTCCAAAAATTCAACCCGGAAGTCCGCTCGTAAATTTCGCCAGCGCACCTAAAAACACTCTATTTTCATCTAAAAACTACTTTTGAGTGCATAAAAATGATCGGAAACGTGTGTTTATATGCTTAACTTGCTAACTGTAGTGAAAAAACACATGAAAACTCAGTATTTTTTTCGTTTTTTCCAAAAATTCGCAGCTCGTAAGTCTGGAACCTCGCAGATCAGAGCGCTCGTAATTCGGGGACTACCTGTATATATATATATATATATACATACACACACACACAGATATATAGTATAAATATTTATATATATACACACACAGATGTACACGTTTCACATCATATATGCTTTTACCCTTAATTATTTTAGACATATTTTGTTTAATTTTAGCTGTTTATCTTTTTATGATGAACTTTCATTTAAAAGATTTGTTATCTGTAGGATCACATTCAACATCTGGATCTTCAACAAACACGACAAGTGTTGGAGCAGTGTTTTGGAACGTGATCCAAGTTTGATTTTTGATGTCCTCAGCCATTTCAGTCCTGCTTCACCATCAACCATCCCTCCTGTACCTGGACAACCTTCATGGTGCATCTACCATAGATGCAGAGAGCTTGGCAGTGTGGCACTCTGGGTCCAAGGTCACAGAGTTGTCATTCCAAGCTGCTGTGTGTGGGTTTCAGGGACCGCTTTCCAGATCCTCACGGACAATACCGGGGATTTATTCACAGAAGGGTCTAGTTAAAGTGTTGTGTAGTTGCTGTGTTGCTATGTTGTGTTCTTTTCACTAGAATAGCAGTTATTCATTTAAAAAATATATTTTTATTTGCTATTATTTTTAATAAAGTGCTTCTAATTGTTATTTTTTTATAATTAATTGTTTTGAACTATAATGCTCACTTTAGCATTGCACATTACTGAATTATCTTTTGAATCATTTACCAAACAGTTCCTTTCAGTATGAATTAAGCAAAATCACTGGGTCAACAATGGTCATAATGACAATGAAAATCACAAAGCCAGGAAGTTGCAACTTAAAAATAGACTTTATTTTTACATATGTATTTGCATTTCTGCTCTGAGATGATTGCTCCACGAGCATCTGTCTGTGGTAATTTTTGACCTGTTGAAAGAGCATAAATAAGTGAATGTGTTAAGACATTATTATTCATAAATTATTTAATCCTGAGGGAGAAAGTTATATAAATATATCAAAATGAATAATCCAGGTTTAAAAAATCAAAAAGAAAAAGTGCAGTGATGACTTGTTACAACTATTTCTTACCCTGGCCCCTGCTGACTTGTGTCTCCAAAAGCTCCTGAGTTGTGGGAGCTGGCACACCTTGACAAGACACCATACTGACGTGGGTCAGTCGCTCGCATGGTAGTAAGACGAGGCAGCCCATGTCCAGATGACACCCGTTTTCTTACAATGGCCCTCTGAATTTCTGTGGTGTCCATGTTCTGTCTTCAGCCCAGTCAATACTATTTAAAGGGATATGAAGATTAGTCTTCGACACTCAACAAGTAATATTTGGAGGGTGAAACGTTTCTACTAAAAATAAACATGTCCAGATGACCTGATAGAGAATTATCGGATTTGATACCTGGACTATTGAGCATTAACTTTCTTGTCATAAACTAACATTGTTACTGAAGCAACACATTACATTATTTTATTTAAAAAAAACAATATTCAAGTTTGATCATGACATAAAGAAACATGTACTCGGGTACCAGTTCAATAAATGCTCTCAAGAAAAGGTAATGATATTAACTCGAAAGTATGGACAAAATCATATTTTTAACACGCACTAAAATATGTACGTTCAGTGCAAGTGTATGTTATACATGAACACAGAAGAACAGAATTTTAATTATGTCAGCTTTTGAAAAATTCTTAAATTTATAAAGTCGTACTTTTTCTGTGAGGCGGTTAGAAAAGTAAGAAAATAAAAAAATAAGCTTCAAAGTCATTTATTGTCAATATTGTGCATCTGTATTATTTAAATTTTGTGTCCACTAAAATTGCAGCACAGAAAAGCCATAACAATAAACAAATACAATATATAAAAACAACTATTAAACTTTGGTTTTTGTTTCTGCCTACCGTAATTTCTGGTGGAAATACATTTCATTATAAATATTAAACTTACAACCTTACCATCAACATTTTAAAATTGTGTAATAATATTATGATCACAGTTATATTAGTTGCAGTGCAAACCATAAAATAATCTTGACATAAATACGGTTTCGCATTACTTACCTTGTTTCCAAAACCTGTATGGGAGTCTCCCCAAATTCACTACTTCTCAGACCTTCCCCAAAGTCATCATCTCTGCATAAAAACATATAATGTAGTTCAACCAATAATCAGATATTCTTTTCAACACATTTATCACACAATGAAGTATTTTGTGTGGCACGTTTCATATGCTGTCACTTCCAACTTACCCTATACATGTAATTCTAAATTATCTTTATGTTTGTAGAATGATTCATACATAATAATCTATCAAACCAAACATCTAATAAATCTCAATGAGTTCTGCTGAAGTTAAATAAACACAGAGTGCTTGCCAATATAAGCTTTCAATATCATTTCCTTACTGATCGGAGGATGATCCACCAATACTGTACTGGAAAGGGCAGGGAACGGATGTGTTGTCCTCTGACGTTTGGCTGGTGTAGATGTTACCAAATCACCACCCTCAAAACTGTAAGACACCATACCATACATAATTTATCAGGGCTGTTTAAAAATGTGTAGACACACTATACTGTACTCATAAAATGCCACGCTGATGTTTTCATTTATAGTACGACTATTTTCAGACAGAATGTGAAACATTACACAATTTAGTTTCAGAATGACATGAGTATAACTGAATATTGTATCAAATCACATTGTGCAAATGGCCACATCTGCTGAGACGTAAAATTGTTATAACAATCTCCATTACACTAAAGCTACTCATCAACATACAGTACATGTCAACTTGTACGGATTGTCTGTAAATTATAAGGATTTTACGTCATTTTGCAGGTATACGGACACATTTATCTAACATATCAAAGCATGTAGGATGATTTTAAAAATAGCATCAAACAGCCATCTTCCATCCTGTTCTGCTGCTAGAAGTAAAATTTGAACTTTTTACGCTATCCTTTCCTCCTGCTTCACAGCAGGCTCATGTCCGCAGCAGACAAAAGCAAAAAAACCACCCCCCCCACTGCAAGTTTTACAGATTTTTTTGCTAAAAATTAATGATTTTTGAGGCCCTTTATACAGGTAAACGTCCAAAGAGGTTGACATGTATGCATCAACAACATATATTGTGTAGGAGAACTAACAGACTTTTCGATTATGAACACCAAATGATCTGCAGACAATATGCTAATTGCTAGTTGTTGTGATCATGCCTCTCTTACACAGACAGCGCAGTTACAGTACTTTCATCATATCTGCATGCTGATCCACAATACAATAAGTTAGGATAACTAAATGTGCGTATCTAAACAATACTGAGGTTGAATGAGTTAGCTGCTAACATTAGCATTTATCATCACGTCAGCTGTAGGCCGGAAAACGTTGGTTACGTATTGTAACCCCAGATTCTACGAGTATAGCGGAGCCCTTTAGCTCCGCCTATTGGATAATCTCACCTGCGCGTCAGCTCCCACTGTAAACCTTTTAGTCCACGCCCACCTACCGGATGGGCCCACCCCTCGGGTCGATATTACCCGTCGACCCTGGTGATTCATCCTCCAAAATAGCTAATCATTCAGCCATTTGGGATACAGGGTGGCCCGAGAGCTAAAGGGCTCCGCTATACTCGTAGAATCTGGGGTTACAATACGTAACCAACGTTCTAACGTCGTATAACTCCGCCCTTTAGCTCCACCTATTGGAATAAAGGGCGTAGCAAGATATGGTCCATGCCACACTGGATCCTAACCAATGTGGAGCATCTGCTCACCCAATCACAATAAGCACATCCTTCCTCGTGCATAACATACACTGTATCTGGGAGCATTGAGGAAGGGCAGGTGGTGGGCTGGAGGAAGGACCTGCAGGCCTCTGATGCAGCCTCCAGGCATCCCCTGCTGCTGTGCAGCATGCATCAACATTGATAATGTGTTTGGTTATTGTTGTTGTTTTTTTTTACTTGCAACATTGTCAGAGAGAGGAACACTCTTTGGCTGCCACCCTTCAAATAGGGTATAACTGAACGAAGTATGTACAGAGAAACAGTTAGAACAACATTCAAAAAACCATAATAAACAATCTCTGATACTGGTGGTAAACATTTTCCACTTCCTGACTTCCCTTAAGCAGGCGTTGGTTATCCAAACACATTAGGAGGTATTCTCCCATTACTTATCCAGGACTCCCAGTACTGAATGAGTCATGGAAAAAGTAGAAACATCCCATAAATAAAAACGGATGAAAGAACAGGGCGAGCTCCATGCCGCCGCTAGACAGATGTCGCTGACCGCCATCCCGCCATGCACAACTGTGGAGGACGCCATCGCTCGCGTGGAATGTGCTTGCAGAGTCAAAGGAGGCTCCTTTCCAGCAGCTTTGTAGGCCTCTGTAATGGCGTCGCACAACCAGTGAGAGAGACGCTGCGAGGACAGAGCACGACCAACTGAATAGTCCCTATAATGGACAAAACAGGTTTTGAGAGAGACGCATAGCCGCTGTGCGTGCCACATAACATCTGAGCGCTCTGACTGGGCACAATAAATGTGACCTAGCTTCCTCCTCTGATGTATGAGGAGGGAGATGGAAACCACTCAACGTTATCGTCCGTGATCTAAAACTGCTGGTGATGGACTTTGGAATGAAAGCCGGGTTAGGCCTCAAAGTTGCTGAGCTACCATCAGGTTTAATTTGAAAACAAGAGGGAGCCACAGAAAGTGCACAAAGGTCACTCACCCTTTTTGCAGACGTGAGTGCTAAAAGAAGAGCAGTTTTAACGGACAAAAAACTTCATTGACACCTCTTCTAAAGGTTCGAAGGGAGCTTTGGTTAAAGCGCCTAGAACTAGAGTCAGATCCCACTGGGAGGTGAGGTCACGCTTCATGGGTCTATGGTGTCCCTTCACCTTCAGGAAACGTTTCATCAGAGGATGATTTGAATAACGTCCTGTCATCAAACCCCTCGTGACACGATGAAATAGCCACCGCATATACCTTATTGAGCTGAAGGCTAGTTCTCTCTCTAACAGCAGTTGTAAAAATGACAACACACAACCGATGTCACATGCTATGGCCTCAATGTCTTTTTCCCTGCACCACTGCTGAAAAGCTACCCACTTAGACGCATAAGCGTTGTTGTGGATGAAGCTCGAGCGTCCTGAATCGTCCGGACTACGGCTGGGTGAGGCCTAAATTTGTTAGGCGGCGCCGCTCAGCTTCCAGACCCAAAGGCGTTGGCCTTTCTCTGGGAAGTGCCTGATCGCCCCTCCTGCTTGGAGGAGTGCATCCTCTCTCCATGGAAGCTGCAGGGGACTGTCCACTACCAGCCGCTGCAGGTCTGGGAACCAAGGAGCATATTTGCGCTCTGGAGCCACGAGGATGTGATAGTCTCTTCCCAGACTCGCTCCCGCACCCTTGGTACGAGTGGTACTGGTGGAAAAGCATATAACTTCTTTTCTGACAACCATCTGTGCGCAAAGCGTCCACTTCCAGAGGAGGATTGACTTTGGGGTTCAGTGAGCACCAGAGTGGACACTGATTGTTGTTCCGGGCTGCGAAGTGGTCTGTTTCTGCACGACCGAACCAGGCCATGGAGACACCCTCCTTCAGGATGCAGGTGTTTCCCCAGTGACGTAGGTCTGCTTTCATGGATGGGGGAACCAGCACGATACTGCGCTGTTGGATGATGCTGACGTGCCAGTAAGCATCCTTCAGATCCAGGGATGTGAACCAGTTCCCCTTGTGAACGTTCCTAAGCAGCTGTTTTATTGTGAGCATGTGAAAACCTCTCACCATAATGGATTTGTTGAAAACCGACAAATCCAAAACTGGTCTCGAGCCCCCTTTCTTCTTGGGGACGAGAAAATAACGAGAATAGAACCCTTTGTTCTGTTCTTCCTCTGCCACCTTGGTGATCACTCCCTTTGTCAGCATTTCCTGAATTTCTGACAACAGTGAGGAGTTTTGTTTTGGGTCTGACAACACTGTTTCCAGTATCCCCCTGAAAAGTGGTGGTTCTGCAGCAAACTGGAGTGCATAACCCTTCCTTATGAGTTTGGACAGCCATCTGTCTAAACTGCACTTTTCCTGCCACTGCTCGTACCTTCTGCACAGAGGCAGCGCGCGGTCTTGCTGCCTCGAGCACATCATGAGCGTCAGCCAGTCGATGGGGCCTCCCTCCGTTACCATGGTAACCCATGGGGGCCCGCCCGAAATGGTTGGCTTATTGCGTCAGTGACGTGATTCGTCCCTACGTCTGACGTCGTCACGTTTGTTGTTGCGGCGAGCACGCGCTCTGGTGGTGCATCGCTCCCGCTTGTCACTGCTCGTCTTTTAGGTGGCGGTGCTTGTTCAATCTGAGTGTTTTGTCTCTTTTTACCTCGTTTGGAGCTGTTGTCGAGCTGCAGAGAGGTGGTGTCACTCATGTGCGTGGAACGCCGGTTAACACGTGATGAGCCGGAGCTCTGCTGGCCTGCACGTGAGCTAGAGCTAGCGTCACGTGACCCAATGTGAAGCAGCAAGCTGTGGGTTTTACACAGCTTCGTGTGTGTGGCACGAGGCTTAATAAACATGGTATCTGGATGTTTAATTACCTTTTTCGTGTCTTCTGCTGGACAGCGTTGAAGCTGGGTTGGCGACATTTGTTTTTATGAGAGGCAGCGAGCTATGGTTTTTACACGGCTTTCGACTGCGCGACAGGAGGCTTAATAAACATGGCGACTGGATGTTTTATTCTTTTCGTGTTCTTTGCTGGGCAACGTTGCAGCTGGGCCAGCAACATTTTATTTTATGAGGCAGCAAGCTGTGGTTTTTACACGGCTTCAACTGCGCGTCACGAGGCTTAATAAACATGGCATCTGGATGTTTAATTACCTTTTCGTTTCTTCTGCTGGACAGCGTCAGAGCTGGGCCGGCGACATTTGATTTTATGAGAGGCAGCGGGCGGGGTTTTACCCGGCACTGACTGCACATTAACAGGTTTATCAAACATGAAACATTTATTTATTGTTACCTTGTTTGAGCTGTTTTTATTCGTGGACACCCAACTGCCGTAGGCTAGTCTGTCTGTGGTGGGAAGCATGTGTGTACGTGCGGCTGTGGGGTTATACGGCCCCAAGAGACAAGCCCGAAACACCAGAGAAAACTTGTTTTGAAATATTTTGTTCTTTTATTTTTCTCACACACACGCTCTCCACAACGCGTTGTTGTCTCTGGTCCCGGCGGTCCCTCCAACCGTCCGAGTGTCGGGCTGGCGGGCAGGAGGACGTGACGCTGCGCCCCGTCTCGGCGGCTTCATCCTTCTTCTTGAATTTCTCCACCAGTTCCTTCAGGTTGGAAGGAAAAGTTCCTCCGCTGACACCGGTCCCTCCAAAAGTTCTTTTTGTAGCCAGCCGGGCATTGAAGGCGCGTGCTTTAGCCACGTCGTGCGGTGCACCATCTGGAGCAAGACCGCCGCGCGCGACCAACAAACCGTGGATACGGCGCTGAGGTTTAGGATGACGTCCGCCGTCTTCCCTATCGTGCTTTTCGTCTCCTCTGGCAGGTTCGGGTCCTCTGCCAGCTTGGAGATTTGATAAGCTAGCAACGTAGTGTTATTGTTAGCTGCTTCGGCTTGGACCGCTAGCTGGTGCACAAGGCCGGTTAGCTTTAGCACCGTCTGGTCGTGGTGCCCGCTGGGAATGGGCATGTGGTCCAACCTGGCGGTTTTTGCCCCGAAAACTTCTGAGGGGCTCTGCTCCAGTGGGTGCACCGATGGGAAGGACTTCTCCGTGAAGCCCTCCACTCTCGTGATTCCTACGAAGGAGGCTGCTGGGGCCTCAATTTTTGCAGGCGTTGCAGCAGCCTCATTCCAGAGTGTCGTCACGGCCGGGAAGCGAGGCCAGACTGGGTCTGGACGTCGCTGCGGCGTAGAGCCGTACCTCAAGCCAGCTAGGACCTTCGGCCTAGGTGGAGAAGGGGTTGGCACGGACAGGCCCTTCAGCGCGGTCGCCCCGAGGATGATGGAGGGCAGGTCCTGCATGAGGGGGTCCGTCGTTGGGAGGCGCTCGTTGTCCGGGACCGCATGCTCGGCTCCCAGGCAACCCTCGCAGACTTCGTGTCGAAGCTGAAATTCATGTCCCGCTTGCATTTAGGACAAGTTCTTGCCATCTTGATTGAAGGCTGAATGAAAAAAGAGAATGAATCACCAGGGTCGACGGGTAATATCGACCCTAGGGGTGGGCCCATCTGGTAGGTGGGCGTGGACTAAAAGGTTTTCAGTGGGCGCTGACGCGCAGGAGAGATTATCCAATAGGCAGAGCTAAAGGGCGGAGCTATACGACGTTAGAACGGCGTTAGCCTGTTGTAGATAATAACATGGCATTTGTGCTATCACATGATTCAAGCAAACACACTTGTCAAGCAGGATTGTTGCTAACTCTGCATCCAGGATTGTTGCTAACTCTGCATCGCTTTGCAATCCTTTGAGCACCCGAAGCTCTCACCACCGCTGAAAAGCACCTCTGATGTTTATTCGATTCCGTGCTCGATCTGTTTGTTTCTTTTTTTCTTTCTTTTCTTCATGGGTCTTCTTCTGTTTTCTGTTTAATTGTGTTGGGTTTCCGAACCTGCGCCAATCGAGCAATTGGAAGTTTTACTGGAACGTTTGTTCCTCCGCCATATTGACACAGCTCCTGTTTGAACGGGGAACATGCGCGGATGCGCGCTGCCGGCTGGGAGAAGCGGGGGATGGGTGGGGGAAGCTCGTTCATGAAAATACCTCTGTTTTTATTGGCTAATTAACGGCGGGTCACTTTTTCTCACTTTGTTTTTTAGAAATGCTTTTAGTACCTACGGGAGACATCAGAGGACTAAATTATTTATGAGTAATTACCTGTATAACATCAGTCTATCAAGAGATAGTGATAGTGTAGAAATATGTTTAAAAAATAAGTTACATACTTAAGCTTTAATGTTTGGGGAAAATTGTGTAAGTCAATCACAATGCCTATTTTTATTTTGCAGGAAAGAATTGTAAGAATTATAACAAGAAAACATTACTGTCACCCATCAAATGAATTATTTTATCAAATGAAATTGTTGAAATTCTATGATTTTGTGGACTATAACATTTTGTCACTTATGTTTAGAGCTCATAAAAATACACTACCATCAAATATCCAAATGCATTTTGTGAAAAGATCTAGCTATAAAAGATGTATTTGTACAACCACAGTTTAGAACTAGTTTGAAGGGAAGATCTACCTTAATTCAAGGAGTACGATTATGGAATGACTTAATGACAAATGTTAAGGAAGCCAAATCAATCCTTGTATTTAAGAAACTGGTAAAAAATGAATTGCTAAAAAAATATAAATGAATCTATTTTAATGTGTGATATATGTGAATTGAAAATTGACTGAGTGATTTACTTATTTTGTTATTATATAAAATATTGTTTGATAAGGAGCAGATTTAATAAGATGTATTCTTCATCTGCTACCTTTCTTTTCTTTTCTATTATAAATATGTTAATTGTTGTATTTCATATTATAAAATGAATAAAACAAACAAGCAAAACAAAACAAACAAAACAAAACAAAAACATTCTGATTAATGGCTTCTAATCCAAGCTCAAAATAGATCACTTCAGGTTGAAACGGGAACTGCGTGACGTCATTACGCACCAGACGCTGTCATCCAGCACGTATTCAAATGTAATGGAGCTGACGTGCGGCGCGCGGACAGGAGGAGGGATGCATCAAACCGACTGAGTGAATCAGGGAGAAGGTGTTCGTCCTCTGCGGTGATCCGGTTCTCCTCCTGCGGGCTGTCGTCGTCGGTACCAGATGCTCTCTTCCGCCGCACCGGAGCCACTCTGCGTCACACCGTCCAAACCGACCGGAACCTGAAGCAGAGGATGCAGGTGAAACGCCAGATGTGCTCGGAGAGGAGCAGCAGCACGGACGACCCGGAGCAGGATGACAACGAGAAGAAGACCTCGTGCTTCTCCAACATCAAGATCTTCCTGGTGGCGGAGTGCGCGCTCATGTTGGCGCAGGGCACCGTGGGCGCGTATCTGGTGAGTGATGAGAGGATGGAGGTCTCAGCTGATCCCATCAGATCCCATCCATGATCCATGATCCATCCATGATCAGGCCCTGCGCGCGGCTCGGAGCATGTTCTGCCTCTTTAGCCAGCCAGCAGGTGAAACGCTGCTCGGGAGGTTGAACTTCTCCAAGCTGCCCGCCACGTTCCGCACTCTCATTAAATAATGCAGGAGGCCCGTGACACTGTGTGCACAGGCCCGAGAGATGACGTGGTCTCCACCACAGCAGAGACAAGTGGTCCATCATTATCACCACTGACCTGCCAGAGCCGATCAATGACATCCGCACAGATGTTCAGCACTTAGAACCGAGGAGTTAAACCGGTTTAACACATCCAGACTAAATCTAATTTAAATGGTGGTATAAGGGTAAAAAAAAAAAAAAACAGAGTCACTCTGAGGTTCAGATTAAATAAATTGTGTTTCAGTGTAAATTATCTGATCAAACTGTGTGATCAAAACTAATAATATGT
>JBBPBX010036536.1:0-20008 GCA_038048925.1 Garcialebias charrua | reverse complement strand
GGTGTTTTACAGTGTGAAGTTTGTCATAAGGTGTTCAAACACTGAAGCAGGTGTTTGACAATAAACCAGAGCCGTGTGTTTTATTTATTCTGGTGTATTCCATTTTCTGCAAGTTGCTCCGCTTTTAGCTAAATTACTTCTTTCTTTTTTTTTAAACAAACTAAATCCCAAACTGCTCACATGCAGATAAACAGCTGATAAGTGTTTGGTTTAAAAATAATAATAACTTAGATATACAGTGAGATGGAGACTACAGATAAATGTTGTCTCACTGTCTGGCAAGAAATTAATCCATCTTGTCCTTTTTATCTAATGCTGTGTTACTGCTTATTACCATACCATACTATTTATAAAGCACTTTAAACAGGAACAAGGCCAAACCAAAGTGCTGAACAAACAAACAACAGGCAACACACACAATGAAGTACAACACAAAAGACATAAGAACATTGCAGATATCACAAATAAAACGACCAAACACAGATCAGCTGGTGTTGAAAGCAACAGAATAGTAATGGGTCTTTAAACAGGATTTGAAAACCGAGAGGGAGGGGGCCTGTCTGACGAGCAGCGGTAACTCGTTCCAGAGTCTTGGGCCTGCTACAGAGAACGCCCTGTCACCTCTGCGTTTAAGACGAGTTCCTGGAACTCTTAAAGGTACCCGGTCCTCTTACCTCAAAGCACGTGGTGGGACATAAGGGTGTATCAAATCAGAGAGATAGGCGGGGGCGAGACTGTTCCGTGATTTGTAGACATACATGAACATTTTAAACTGGATTCGAAGATAAACCGGTAGCCAGTATTGGTTTGTTGAGTGTTTATAACTTCATCAATAACTGCATTGTTAACTATTTGCTAACTTGTCGCAAAACATTTATTCTACTCTTTCTAGAATAGATTTCAGTGACTTGTAATTTAAGTAATCTGATGTGCAAAATCCAAGTACTGTATCTGCAGCTCTTTACTGTTGGATTATGAGATGAGTCCTGGACTCAACACTCTTCCTTGGCCTTTAAGAAACGGTGACTTGCATCTTTTAAATTTGATCCACATCAGATTAACTGTTACTTGTGATAAACACTAATTTAATTAGTCTTTGCAGCAGGATTGTGATTAAACACACTACTAGCATCCATCCATCTATTTTCTTTACCCGCTTCTTCCTTTTCGGGTTGTGGGAGTCCTTGTGTGACAGGCGGGGACACCCTGGACAGGCTGCATGTCCATCACAGGGACACATGGAGACAAACAACCTTTCACTCTCATTCACGACAATTTAGAGTTACCAATCAGACTAACATGCATGTTTTTGGTCTGTGTGAGGAAACCCTGGAGAAAACACACACATGCAGGGAGAGAACATGCAAACTCTACCCAGAAAGGTCCTGGGCCAGGATTCGACCCGTCAACCTTCTTTCTGAGAGGTAGCAGCTCTACCAACTGAGCAAACTGTCCCACAATACCAGCATGAACAATTTAAGATATAACATTATTGATCTGCAGGAAATTGTTGTGCCAGAGTTTCAGTACAAAGGAACATACACAAGGAATCACACAAGATATTAAAAGACGACTTCCTGTGGTGTTCTTTGGAGCACCTCGGTGGTCTGTCTACGACTGAAGGTGCTGCAGTAAAACTTAAATAAAAGAATGACATTATCATGAGTAAGTGTAGGTTTTTCTGATCTGGCTTGAGCTTCTCTTTTAAGCAACCCTTGTCCGCATGTGTCAGTGTTTGTTGTGGGACTGGGACAGCTGAATGGCGTCATGAGCACAGTTCTCGTTTTCTGGCTGGCATCATTCATTCAACCTTCATTTAAACAGATAGCCTCGAAGACTCATTTACAAGTGAGATCTGTTGGACAGGCTAGTTTCATATCAGGAGATAAAGAAGACGTTATTTTCTGTTTAACATGTGATGCTTGAAGGGTGTGTGACATGATTTTGGAACTTTGCATAAAGTGGCACAACATATATATCTTGTATCATTCAACTATGTTCGTTCTTGCAAACATACAGGTAGTCCCCGACTTACGAGCGAGTTCCGTTCCTCCGAGGCGCTCGTAAAGCGAAAATTCGTAACTTGGAACGGCCGCCACGTGTCTCGTAAGTCCGGAATTTCGCTCGTAAGTTGGAACGGTTTTGCTAGCGCGACTACAAACACTCGTTTTTCATCGAAAAACTGCTTACGAGTGCATAAAAATGATCGGAAACGTGTGTCCACATGTTTAGCTAACGAACTGTGGTGAAAAATCACAGAAAAACTCGGTATTTTTTGCGTTTTTTCCAAAAATTCGCCAGCTCGTAAGTCCGGAACCTCGTAGGTCAGAGCGCTCGTAAGTCGGGGACTACCTGTAATGATAAGTTATTAATGAAAATTTGTTTGAAAGTGAGATTAAAATTTGCGCCGTGTTTCTTCACGGGACATCCGGGTACTTCCGCATGCGACTTCTGTGACGTAGACACAGGAATGTCTCCTAGATCGCCCCATTTACATAACAATGGCGCACAATTTAAACCGACAAATTTAGCAATCTAAGTTTAGATTTGAGCGATTTGTCTTCAGTTTGGGAAACCGAAGTTAGTTCAGGGGGTTGAACAAGAAACAGAAGGTTCTGCCTTACCGTTCGGGTGGAGCAAGGGGGGCTCCGAGGGGGACAGCTTTGTTTGTTTTGTCCAGTCTTGACTAATGCCACGTCCTGATCAAACAGCTTTTCAACGGCAAAAAGGCTCGTCACGCACGCAAGTGGACGCACTGGACCCAGTGGTGTCCTGACCAGAACGAGAAGCTGCGGCGGTGTGGCGGCGGGGGGTGTGGGAGGAGCTTACCGGTACACCGAGTTCCTCACTGCACTCCGCCAGGCGAGGAGCTTTTTATTTCTGTCTCTGTAGAGCAGACTTGACTGGTCGTGAAGGACTTGTCGCGAACACACAGCTACAATGAGTTTCTCTTCCATAGTACATGACTCCGCGGGTTTTTTCTGTGTCCCACAAACAATACGTCACATAGTTGCGCAATACCCGTCCCCTCGTTTCCGCGTCACATAGGGACTCTCCCCCTCTCTCTCCCCCCGACTCTCCCTGATCAACCAATCAGGGAGAGTTGAACGGCGTTTGAACGTTTGAACGGCGAAAACTTCAGCAATGATCAACGCGTGCTTGGAGGCTGAAGCGGGTTCACGTGCACGGAAAACGCTTTCCAGCACGCTCAACACGCACGTGACGTGACGCCCGACGCCAAGACGCGGCTGGAGGCGCGTCCCCCATTGACTTTGCATGTAAACTGGACGCTCCTGCAGTTGAAAACGCGTTTGATCAGGATGTGGCATTAGTATTTCATCTTTTGGGAAAGTGAAAAGACTCACTTGTTCACTGATGATATTAGAACACTCAAATATGACACAACGTAACAGCATTTTTCAAGTTATACAAAAAAAAGGCGATCTTGCAGACGATTAATATGCGTTATCCTAGCAGACGCGGACTGACATTCCTGTGTCTACGTCACAGACATCGCATGCGGAAGTACCCGGATGTCGCGTGAAGAAACACGGCGTGAATTTTAAACTCACTTTGAAACGAATTTTCATTAATTTATCATTTTGTTTGCAACAACGAACATAGTTGAATGATACAAGATATATATGTTGTGTCACTTTATGCAAAGTTCCAAAATCATGTCACACACACTTTAAAGTTCTTGGTATTGAGCTGATCATTTAAATATATATTAATTATTATTCCCGCTACAGCCATCCCTGCAGTAGATAAAGCAGAAGCATCCATTGTTTTTGTTGTAACTCTTGTTTTGGTCTCTCCTGTCCGTGTCTTTGACTGTCAGGTCAGTGTCCTCACCACTCTGGAGAGACGTTTCAACCTCCAGAGTGCTGACGTGGGCGTCATCGCCAGCAGCTTTGAAATCGGCAACCTGGCCCTCATTTTGTTTGTCAGCTACTTTGGCGCCAAGGCCCACCGGCCCCGCTTGATTGGCTGCGGTGGGATTGTCATGGCGTTGGGGGCGTTGCTGTCAGCGCTGCCGGAGTTTCTGACTCACCAGTACGAGTACGAGGCAGGGGACTCGTGGCACGCTGAGGACGGCAGGGACATCTGCTCCAACAGGTCCAGGCCAGAAAATCGAGACTCTGGGTTCAACTGCAGCAACCGAGCCAACACCAACATGATGTACCTTCTGCTGATAGGAGCCCAGGTTCTGCTCGGCATCGGGGCCACACCTGTCCAGCCTCTGGGAGTGTCCTACATCGATGACCATGTCCACAAGAAGGACTCCTCACTGTATATAGGTGAGTCGCGCAGACGTACTGAACAAAAAGAACGATGGTGATTCTGATCACATTTATTGTTCAGAGTGGATAAAAGCTCAGTTTTCTGTTTACAGCCTCAGCAGACAGCTTAAGTTTAACAAAGCATGGTCCTAGTAGAGGATTTAATGGACATCTTAACCAAATAACCATTTTACAACATAAGTTTAGGGTCTCAGGTTTTAACTTCAAGTGTTCTTCATCCCTGTGTGGTGATCATTTTGGTCAATTTGCTTTGAAACAGACAACGTAGAGCATTATTCAGATGAAAATACCTCAGTTCTCATTGAGATGGAGTAGAGGGTCATGTGTTAAAGTAAATATAGTAGCTGCATTGGAAGATGAGTTCTTAAATTATCATGAGGAACATACTGTATCTGCAAATGGCCATTAATGTGGCTTCATGATAGTTTAAAATCTTATTTAAAATTCTTATTTAATTTTTATTTTTAATATATAAAATGTCATTTTGTGCCAGCGCACACTAAATTCTTGGTTTTTCTACATTCAGATTTGAGCAAACTCCAAATGTTAGACATATGGATCATTGTAAGAAAATAACTGGACATCAGTAAGTAAAATTGGACAACAAATTTCAAAGAAACATCATTTTTAGTCACGTGAAAAAACTTTTATTTTCCTGTCACGACAAGTTTAAAAGTTTTTATCAGATATTAAAAAAAAACGTACACTTTTAACCTACAAAGCTCTCAACAACCTAGCTCCATCTTATATTATGTCTTATTGTTCCATATTTTCCCAACAGAGCACTTCACTCTCAGACTGCAGGTTTACTTACGGTTCCTAGAGTTTCCAAAAGCAGAATGGGAGGAAGATCTTTCAGTTATCAGGCTCCTCTCTTGTGGAACCAACTTCCAGTTTCTGTCTGTGAGGCTGACACATTGTCCAGTTTTAAGACTGGGCTTAACACTGTCCTTTTTGATAAATGCTATAGGTTGGCTTGTTATCCTGCTATAGACTTAGACTACTGGAGGACAAATTGACCTCATTTCTTAAAATTAATTGTAAGTAAAGTAAGTAAGTAAAGTTTATTTCTAGAGCGCTTATCACAGACATAAAATCACAAAGCGCTGTACAATAAAAATCAACGATAAAAGTATACAAAGAACAAAACAAGCATAAAAACTACAAATATAAATCAATAAAGAATACAATATAATCATGACATAAAAGCCTGAGCGAATAAAAGCATTTTCAGTTGTTTTTTAAAAACCTCAACAGAGTCAGCAAAACGAAGCTGCAGGGGCAAATTGTTCCACAGCCTTGGGGCCACTGACTGAAAGGCCCTGTCCCCTTTAGTTTTCAACCGCGTACGTGGAACATCTAAGAAGTTCTGGGTCTGTGATCGAAGGTCACGGGCAGCAGAGTATTTTGTTAAAAGCTGGCAAAGATACACAGGAGCCATTTAAAGCTCTGTAGATGAGCACAAGGACTTTGAAACGGATTCTAAACACAACATGGGAGCCAGTGAAGTGAATATAGAACTGGAGTGATGTGGCAGTATTTACTGGATCTAGTGAGAAGTCTGGCAGCTGCATTCTGAATCACTTGTAGGCGTGATACAGAAGACTTGTCCAGGCAGGTAAAAAGGGAGTTACAGTAGTCCAGACGCGATGATACAAAAGCGTGAATAATTTTCTCTAGGTCAACTCTGGAGACCATAGGTCGTATTTTGGAAAAGTTTCTTAAATGAAAGAATCAAGAACGGGAAATAGTCCTAATGTGAGACTCAAAACCCAATGATGATTCAAATGTGACTCCTAGATTTTTTACTTTTGCTTTGGCTGCTGGGCAGAAAGAGGTAATTTATCTGATTGATTTTTGAGTGAAGGTGACTGGGAGCAGAAATCAAAGTCTCTGTCTTACTTGTGTTTAAAACCAAAAAGTTACTGGCGAGCCAGTCACTTTTACGGGACAAGCATTGGACAAGGATGGATAACATGTCCAGCTGGTGTGGTTTAAACGAAAAATACAACTGAATATCATCTGCATAAATATGGTAAGAAATATCAGAAAAGGATTGAATAATGCTGGCAAGTGGGATAATATAAAAGGAAAACAAAAGTGGACCCAGAACTGAACCTTGAGGCATCCCACAATTTAAGGGGGCATAGTCAGAGGAGAGCCTGTCTGTCTTGATGCAGAAAGTTCTGTGAGAGAGGTATAATGTGAGCCAGTCCAAAGCTGAGCCAGAAATACCAGCCAGAACCTTCAGCCTGTTTAATAAGATTGTGTGGTCAACAGTATCAAAGGCAGCACTAAGATCCAACAGGACCAACACAGAGCATTTTCCATCAGCAGCAGCCATTAACAGATCGTTATGGACTTTTAAAAGAGCAGTTTCAGTGGAATGGTGTTTTAGAAAACCAGACTGAAGTGGATCAGAAATCTGTAACTGACAGAACCAGGATTTGAGTTGGGTTTCTGCAACTTTTTCAAGTACTTTACTGATAAAAGGCGGTTTAGAGATGGGACGGAAATTTGAAAGGGAGCTAGAATCTAGATTAGGCTTCCAGAGAGGGGTCACTTCTGCGGTTTTAAAATAGGATGGGACGAACCATGCGCGTAGGCAAGGGGGGTTCGGGGGGTTCGAACGAACCGCCCACTTTTAAAGGAGAAGTTGACAATGCTGAATTGATGTGGCTGGATAGCTCAACTGATAAAGCGTCTGCCTTTAGTCCCAAAGGTCGTGAGATCGAGTCCCGCATGGTACAACATTTTTTTTTTTTTTAATTCATTCCAAATTAAAAAAGCACAAGAAAACTATTTACAAAACAGCAAGGAATAAAACAATGCATTAAATGAAAGGAATCAGACGAAGAAAATAATCTTATCTGCCCCTTCTCAAACTATTTTTTTTTTCAAACACTTGATTCAAACAACTAATTTTACATTTGTCTTTTATTGGATAAAAAAAGTAGTTAATATGCGCCTGTGAAGAAAGAAGAATGTGTTAACCACAGGCTGTGGTTAACACATTCTTCTTTTTTTATCCAATAAAAGAGTGTTTGGAAACAAATAGTTTGAGAAGGGGCAGATAAGATTATTTTCTTCGTCTGATTCCTTTCATTTAATGCATTGTTTTATTCCTTGCTGTTTTGTAAATAGTTTTCTTGTGCTTTTTTAATTTGGAATGAATTAAAAAAAAAAAAATGTTGTACCATGCGGGACTCGATCTCACGACCTTTGGGACTAAAGGCTGACGCTTTATCAGTTGAGCTATCCAGCCACATCAGTTCAGCATTGTCAACTTCTCCTTTAAAACGAACCGCCCCCCACAAAATTCTGGCTACGCCCATGCGAACCCTTTGTTCAGCGAGTTGTTAATTATCATCAGCACTGTTGGGCCAATACAGTTTAAAGTCTGGACAAGCAAAGATGGGGGTAATATTTCCAATTGTTACATTTTAATAGTTTTCATTTGATAATATTTCTATCTTAACGTGATTCTGCCATTGTGTATCTGTTCCTCTCAAACCCAGCCAGTCGAAGCAGATGGCCTCTTGTCCTGAGCCTGGTTCTGCTAGAAGTTTCTTCCTCATGAGGGAGTTTCTCCTTTCCACTGTCGCCTTCATGCTTGCTCAAGATGAGAGTTTGATAAATTAAACTCAAAAGAGTCTGCTCCTCAGATTAATAATGTTACCAGTAATTTACTTTATATATACATTAATGTTTCTGTTCAGTGCCCTGAGATGACGTCTGTTGTGACTTGGCGCTATATAAATAAACTGAATTTAATTTAATTAAAAAATAAACACATTGCGTTTTACAGGCACAGTTCAGTATTTGCACATCTGTCTAATGCACAAAGCCCTGGCAAAATTATATCTGCATTTCAAACCGCACACCTCAGCCAAACGGTGTATTTTTGCATTTATGCAGTTTGCCCACATTTAACCGATTTATTATGCATTTAGAAAACAGCCTGCACATATTTTTATGCAGATATTAGCTCGGGCAAAAGTGTACGATTCTCAGAGCTCATTGATGTTTAAGATCTGCATGTTGCTTGAAATATTCTGACAGCTGTTGGTGTTTGCACATCAGGAGAAAGAACAAATGAACAGAAATAATCTGATGCACTTTTGCCTTCACAAAAAGAGCGCATGCACGCCTGGAAATTCATCCTGTGTTCCAGTGATAAGAGTCTAACATTGTGACGTGAAAAAATAATTTGTCTAAAAAGTTTTTTTTAATCCTGTTCTTGCTTTATATTTGGAACTTGAAACTTATAAAACATTACAATAAACATTTCTTCACATCTAGAGATTAAACGAGCCGATAGGAGATACAAATGAGCCAAAGATGGAGCTAAAAGAAGATGCCACATACTTTTAGTGAATTCACCAGTTAGTGTTGTTGAGAGTGCTTTTAAATAAGAATATCAATAAGTTCTGTTATATATAACTAATGCTGTGAGAATATCAGAAGCTGTTGTCACACAAAACTCATCTGATGCTGCCATTTTAAGGTACTTACTGACATAAATCTAAAGCTTGTGGTTGTAATCGTCTGAACATAAGCAAATTTTGAGATCTTCATTTTTATCAAAATATTCTAAAAAGGGGCAAACATCTTTTCCCAGTCTGGGCTGGGCTGTGATAAGAAGTAGCTGCAACTAGCAACTGGAAAACAAGATTCACCTTATTAGGCCCGAAGCAGCGAAGCTCTGCTGAAGGCCTATTGTAATCGCAGGATTTCTTCATTATTATTATTATTATTATTATTATTCTTCTTCTTTTTCCGTCACTTCGCGTGGCCGTTTGGGGCCTTTAACATATTCAAAAACTCACCAAACTTCACCCAAAATTGTCCCCCAACGAAAATTTTATGAATCTGGTGTAATCGCAAGTGGGCGTGGCCTAACTGCTCAACAGCGCCCCCTAACGTGAGTTGGGGAAAACCGTAAGTCGTAGAGATCTGAAACTCGGAACATATGTAGATCTCCCCAATTCAAGAAAAAAAGTACATTGGGGGTACCCTCTAAAATGCACAGGTAGGCGGCCATTTTGGGTCAAAGGTCAAATTTTGGTCATTTTTCAGTTTTACTCATGTCGAACTTTGACGAACTCCTTCTCAGGCGTTCGACCTATCGGCTTCAAACTTGGTCAGAATGCAGTTAAGGCATGGGCCTTTAAAAGTTATCAAAAAAATTGACTTTTCGTATATGTTCAGGGGGCGTGGTGGAGCGGTGAACTTGGCGTACTCGCCGAAACAAACGAAACGCTATAACTTTGACATTTAAAGGTCTATTGACACCATGCTTTATCCTAGAATAATGAAACTTGGTACACATATGTATCTCATCAGGAGCTACAAAAAAGTCTCTTGGAGCAATGGTCCAAAGCCAACAGGAAGTCGGCCATTTTAGGTCAAAGTCACAATTTGGTCTATTTCATTTACGTCATATCTGAGCGAACTCGTCCTAGAGCTTTCGAGATCCAGGCGTCAAACTCGGTCAGCACTATCTTGAGGCATTGAAGGTCAAAAGTTATCAAAAGAATTTTTCTAAGTCAAAGCATGTGGGCGTGGCCTTAGGTCAAAGTCAAATTTGGTCTATTTCATTTACGTCATATCTGAGCGAACTCGTCCTAGAGCTTTCGAGATCCAGGGGTCAAACTCAGTCAGCACTATCTTGAGGCATTGAAGGTCAAAAGTTATCAAAAGAATTTTTCTATGTCAAAGCATGTGGGCGTGGCCAAGCCTCAAATCTGGCCATTTTCCATGAAACATCAATTACGTCATATCTGAGCGAACTCGTCCTAGAGCTTTCGAGATCCAGGCGTCAAACTCGGTCAGCACTATCTTGAGGCATTGAAGGTCAAAAGTTATCAAAAGAATTTTTCTAAGTCAAAGCATGTGGGCGTGGCCTTAGGTCAAAGTCACAATTTGGTCTATTTCATTTACGTCATATCTGAGCGAACTCGTCCTAGAGCTTTCGAGATCCAGGCGTCAAACTCGGTCAGCACTATCTTGAGGCATTGAAGGTCAAAAGTTATCAAAAGAATTTTTCTATGTCAAAGCATGTGGGCGTGGCCAAGCCTCAAATCTGGCCATTCTCCATGAAACATCAAGCTAAAATAACTTCCTAATATAAGCTCCCAGCTTCACCAAACTCACTGACATCGATCCTTGTTCACCCCCCTGCAGGATTCCATTGTAATACTTGGTGGGCGTGGCCTAATTCCTCAACAGCACCCTCTAGAATATTTAAAAAAAACAGCCCCCAGCCATGCTTTATCCCAGAATAATGAAACTTGGTACACATGTGTAGCTCATCAGGAGCTACAAAAAAGTCTCTTGGAGCAATGGTCCAAAGCCAACAGGAAGTCGGCCATTTTAGGTCAAACTCACAATTTGGTCTATTTCATTGACGTCATATCTGAGCGAACTCGTCCTAGAGCTTTCGAGATCCAGGCGTCAAACTCGGTCAGCACTACCTTGAGGCATTGAAGGTCAAAAGTTATCAAAAGAATTTTTCTATGTCAAAGCATGTGGGCGTGGCCAAGCCTCAAATCTGGCCATTCTCCATGAAACATCAAGCTAAAATAACTTCCTAATATAAGCTCCCAGCTGCACCAAATTCACTAAGATCTATATTTATCCATCCCTCGACAGGACTGCAGTCCAATATGTAGTGGGCGTGGCCTGATTCTTCCAGAGCGCCCCCTAGAATTTAGTTTAAAAATCAGCCCCCAGCCATGCTTTATCCCAGAATTATGAAACGTGGTATACATGTGTAAATTGTCAGGACCTACAAAAAAGTCTCTTGGAACCCTGGTCCAAAACAAAAACAAAGTCGGCCATTTTGGGTCAAAGGTCATTTTCCGATGTTTTTGAATTGCGTATTTAAACAAACTCCTCTTAGTGATTTTGAAGGATTGCCTTTAAACTTGGTTAACATGCCCTTAACACATTGGACAGTAAAAGTTATCAAAAGTTTGCGTTTTCGTTTATGCTAAAGGGGCGTGGCCAGGCCTCAAACTTGCGCTTCATGCGTCCCCTACATTATTTCTATAGTCCCATCTCAGTGATACATCATCCGATCTGAACCAGATTTATTGTGCATAATCAGTGAGACCTTGTGGACACATTGATATTGTTGTTTAACATATGACTCCAGAGCGCCCCCTAGATTATTCAAACTGTTATATCTCAGTGATACATCATCCGATCTGAACCAGATTTATTGTGCATCATCAGTGAGCCCTTGTGGACACATTGATATGGTGGGCTAACATTTGACTCAAGTGCGCCCCCTACATTATTTCTATAGTTATATCTCAGTGATACATCATCCGATCTGAACCAAATTTATTGTGAATAATCAGTGAGCCCTTGTGGACACATTGATAATGTGGTTTAACATATAACTCCATAGCGCCCCCTAGATTATTCAAACTGTTATATCTCAGTGAGACATCATCCGATCTGAACCAGATTTATTGTGTATCATCAGTGAGACCTTGTGGACACATTGATATTGTGGTTTAACATGTGACTCCAGAGCGCCCCCTAGATTATTCAAACTGTTATATCTCAGTGAGACATCATCCGATCTGAACCAGATTTATTGTGCGTGTGCACCCCTGGTGCGGAGTAGACACGAGAGACTTCGAAATGGCGACCGAGCGGACGAGCTGGAGCTCGCGCGGTCGCCTCAATAAGGTCCGAGCGGCGCTAAGCTGCTTCGGGCCTCAACGCCGCTTGCGGCTTTAATTATTATTATTCTTCTTCTTCCGTCACTTCGCGCGGCCGTTTGGAGCCTTTAACATATTCAAAAACTCACCAAACTTCACCCAAAATTGTCCCCCAACGAAAATTTTATGAATCTGGTGTAATCGCAAGTGGGCGTGGCCTAACTGCTCAACAGCGCCCCCTAACGTGAGTTGGGGAAAACCGTAAGTCGTAGAGATCTGAAACTCGGAACATATGTAGATCTCCCCAATTCAAGAAAAAAAGTACATTGGGGGTACCCTCTAAAATGCACAGGTAGGCGGCCATTTTGGGTCAAAGGTCAAATTTTGGTCATTTTTCAGTTTTACTCATGTCGAACTTTGACGAACTCCTTCTCAGGCGTTCGACCTATCGGCTTCAAACTTGGTCAGAATGCAGTTAAGGCATGGGCCTTTAAAAGTTATCAAAAAAATTGACTTTTCGTATATGTTCAGGGGGCGTAGTGGAGCGGTGAACTTGGCGTACTCGCCGAAACAAACGAAACGCTATAACTTTGACATTTAAAGGTCTATTGACACCATGCTTTATCCTAGAATAATGAAACTTGGTACACATATGTATCTCATCAGGAGCTACAAAAAAGTCTCTTGGAGCAATGGTCCAAAGCCAACAGGAAGTCGGCCATTTTAGGTCAAAGTCACAATTTGGTCTATTTCATTTACGTCATATCTGAGCGAACTCGTCCTAGAGCTTTCGAGATCCAGGCGTCAAACTCGGTCAGCACTATCTTGAGGCATTGAAGGTCAAAAGTTATCAAAAGAATTTTTCTAAGTCAAAGCATGTGGGCGTGGCCTTAGGTCAAAGTCAAATTTGGTCTATTTCATTTACGTCATATCTGAGCGAACTCGTCCTAGAGCTTTCGAGATCCAGGGGTCAAACTCAGTCAGCACTATCTTGAGGCATTGAAGGTCAAAAGTTATCAAAAGAATTTTTCTATGTCAAAGCATGTGGGCGTGGCCAAGCCTCAAATCTGGCCATTTTCCATGAAACATCAATTACGTCATATCTGAGCGAACTCGTCCTAGAGCTTTCGAGATCCAGGCGTCAAACTCGGTCAGCACTATCTTGAGGCATTGAAGGTCAAAAGTTATCAAAAGAATTTTTCTATGTCAAAGCATGTGGGCGTGGCCAAGCCTCAAATCTGGCCATTCTCCATGAAACATCAAGCTAAAATAACTTCCTAATATAAGCTCCCAGCTACACCAAATTCACTAAGATCTATATTTATCCATCCCTCGACAGGACTGCAGTCCAATATGTAGTGGGCGTGGCCTGATTCTTCCAGAGCGCCCCCTAGAATTTAGTTTAAAAATCAGCCCCCAGCCATGCTTTATCCCAGAATTATGAAACGTGGTATACATGTGTAAATTGTCAGGACCTACAAAAAAGTCTCTTGGAACCCTGGTCCAAAACAAAAACAAAGTCGGCCATTTTGGGTCAAAGGTCATTTTCCGATGTTTTTGAATTGCGTATTTAAACAAACTCCTCTTAGTGATTTTGAAGGATTGCCTTTAAACTTGGTTAACATGCCCTTAACACATTGGACAGTAAAAGTTATCAAAAGTTTGCGTTTTCGTTTATGCTAAAGGGGCGTGGCCAGGCCTCAAACTTGCGCTTCATGCGTCCCCTACATTATTTCTATAGTCCCATCTCAGTGATACATCATCCGATCTGAACCAGATTTATTGTGCATAATCAGTGAGACCTTGTGGACACATTGATATTGTTGTTTAACATATGACTCCAGAGCGCCCCCTAGATTATTCAAACTGTTATATCTCAGTGATACATCATCCGATCTGAACCAGATTTATTGTGCATCATCAGTGAGCCCTTGTGGACACATTGATATGGTGGGCTAACATTTGACTCAAGTGCGCCCCCTACATTATTTCTATAGTTATATCTCAGTGATACATCATCCGATCTGAACCAAATTTATTGTGAATAATCAGTGAGCCCTTGTGGACACATTGATAATGTGGTTTAACATATAACTCCATAGCGCCCCCTAGATTATTCAAACTGTTATATCTCAGTGAGACATCATCCGATCTGAACCAGATTTATTGTGTATCATCAGTGAGACCTTGTGGACACATTGATATTGTGGTTTAACATGTGACTCCAGAGCGCCCCCTAGATTATTCAAACTGTTATATCTCAGTGAGACATCATCCGATCTGAACCAGATTTATTGTGCGTGTGCACCCCTGGTGCGGAGTAGACACGAGAGACTTCGAAATGGCGACCGAGCGGACGAGCTGGAGCTCGCGCGGTCGCCTCAATAAGGTCCGAGCGGCGCTAAGCTGCTTCGGGCCTCAACGCCGCTTGCGGCTTTAATTTGTTGTTGTTGTTTTTCTTTTGGCTGCTCCCTTTTGTAGGGGCCACCACAGTAAGGAAACTCGCATGATGTCTTTTTCAGCTGCTTTCTGCCGGGTGTCCTACTTGGAGCAACCTGAGCTTGAACCTGCAGCCTCAGGATTAATTAAACTCAGTTCAGTTTATTTCTACAGCACCAAGGCATAACAGAAGTCATCTCAGGGCACTGAACAGAAACTCTCACATACATAACCTGTCAGTTATTAACATTATTTATCTGAGGAGCAGACTGCTTGGAGTCTTCATCACAGACATCCTGAAAAAGCACAAAGGCAACAGTGGAAAGGAAAAACTCCCTCATTTGCAAAACCTCCAGGAGAACCAGGCTCAGGACAAGCGGCCATCTGCTTCGACCGGCTGGGTTTGAGAGGAACAGGAAGGAGGAACGGACACAAAATAGCAGGTCAAATGCAAACTATTCTTTTGATGAAATGAGGTCAATTTGTCCTCCAGCCTATAGCAGCATAAAAAGTCAACCCTAACTAACTATAGGGTTTATCAAAAAGGAAAGCCTTAAAACTGGACAATGTGTCAGCCTCACAGACAGAAACTGGAAGTTGGTTCCACAAGAGAGGAGCCTGGTGACCGAGAGATGCTCCTCCCATTCTGCGTTTGGAAACTCTAGGGACCACGAGTAACTGCAGTCTGAGAGCAACGTGCTCTGTTAGGAAAATATGGAACAATAAGATCTCAAATATAAGATGGAACTAGGTTGTTGAGAGCTTTGTAGGTTAGAAGTAAGATTTTGAATTCAGTTTTCTGAATTTGACAGGGAGCCAATGGAGAGAAGCTGAAACTGGAGAAATATGATCTCTCCCACTAACTCCAGTTAAGACTCTGGCAGCAGCATTTTGTATCAACTGAAGACTTTGTAAAGAAGTATTTGGACACCCAGATAACAAACCATTGCAATAGTCCAGTCTAGAATTGATAAACACATGAATCAGTTTTTCTGCATCATTTTGATCTAGAATCTAACTTTGTAATAAATGTTTGTGTTCGGAGCATTGTTTTCATCGGATGGACATGTCCAACATGAGCATGTAATCAAACTTCTGGTTTAAAGGGGACCTCAGATGTATTTTTTAAATTTTTATGGTATTTCTGTGGGATATCCAGACCCTATTCCTTCAATTTAATGCACAAAATAATTATTAGATAATCAATTATACCCTTTTTAATTCTGCCATTTTTAACTTTCGTTTTGAACGACCGGTTTCTTGAAGTCCACGCCCTTCAACGATCTGTTCACGCCCTCTGTAACAGCCAGTATCTGTAATGTGTTGTTGTTTTAAAATTAGCTCTTTTTTTATTACTCATTTGACTTACTGTTAGTGTTAGCTTAAGATAACTTACCGAAACCCGTCTGAGCGCGCCGCAGTTTGCTGCTCCTTTTAGCATTAGACCACCCGAATCCGAAGCTAATGTTAGCTTGTTCCTCTTCCGGTTTTCGCCAGCTCCGCTCGTTGCACGCGATGAGATTTTGGGAGTTATCGCTGTTCCAGTGAAGACAACACAAAGTTCACCAAGTGTCTCCCGTAAATTAATCTGTAAGGAGAAGGTCCTCTTGCTGCGAGCCTGCTGCGAGGCTGCTGCAAGGCTGTACAGTTGAAGCTCCGCTCCATCGCGCCGGAAGAGGGTCCCGTCGAACCCGGTCCTTCCGCCTGTGGTCCGCTCGTTTAATTTTTGCCGGCTGCGCGTTGGCAGCGATCGCAAATACACTAAAAATTGAACTAAAACATAAAAATAACAATTATACTTTATTTATAAAGCCATTTAAAAAAACACAGCTGCAACAAAGTGCTGTACACATGAAATTAAGAACATATAAACAAAAGATGAGATGAAATCATGAAAAACAACAGTCATGTGTTTAATACAGAAGTGGGTTGAGCCTAACCAGGGGTTGCTAGGTGAGGGGCTGGACTCAGGTTTGATCTGATTGGCTGGCGGCTTGTGACGTCAATAAATGCAGGAAGTGTGAATCCTGGTGTATTTATCAAAAATAAATAAATCTACTTAGAGTAAATAAACCACTGGGTGCATTTTTTTGGCACAAGGACTGTTTTTTTATGAAGTAAATACCCAAAGTTTAGTAAAAAAACATTAAAAAGTGAATTTTGCATGTGTGGTCCCCTTTAAGAGGGAGAGAGAGCAACCTGTTAGTGTTTCAGTGAGACTCGGATTTCTGTTGCTTTAGTTCTTAGAATTAAACATGTAAACACTGAAAGATGAATATTTGCATGCCTCAGATTATACATGTAGCATTATTATTTAAAGCCTGAGTTATTGGCTGTAAACTGACACCATGAGTCAGAGTTTGTTCCTGGTATGTATAAGGGGGAAAGCAAGTTAAAAGGTGATGTCACACGAGCCATTGTGATTTTACTGCTAGCTTTGTGAGTTGGTACAATAGTCATGTAAACATGGGTTTTATGTATCAGAATTTCTTATAATAAAGTAGGTTTTGTGAAAATCAACATTTTCTGTTGGATTTTCTTTGGCAGGACAGACGTGGTCCTCATAAAAAAAAGAGGATGTTTTGTACACTTGTAAAAACGTTGAAATTGTGAACCTTGTGTATTGTTTGGCTGGTCACAACATCTTTCACCTTTGACCTTTTTCACCAACATGACATTTTCATCTGAAGAGCCACTCTTTTTCTTAGTTATCTTTGTGCCATTGTGCAGAAAAAAATGTTGAGTAGGTAAAAAGTCACATGCAGTAGAAACTCTGTACTGGTGAGGTTAAGGGAATTATCCTGCTCCTTGTCACACAGTTTAGGTGTTTTTAAAGGAAGTGCATTTTTGCAAATGTCAGCAAACGGTCACAGTCCAGCAGGAGAGGACTGTGAGTTACAGCTTCAGCTAGGAGGTCGACATAACGTGCATAATAGCCTGTCAGTCACATCTGCCTCAGCAACAGTTCAAAGTCAGGCACGGTGCCTTTTTCATTTTTCTCTGTGCTCAGCAACTTGCAGTTAGCTGATCTCCATCTGGGTGCATGGAGAGACATTTCAGCTGAGAAAAATATCTTAGTTGTTGCTAAAATTAGTACAGTGAAGAGGGAAAGGAGAAATTCTTGTGTGTTTCAGGACATTATTCTCCAACATTCAAATCTGAAAAATATGAGTAAAACCGTTGTTTTGTTATATTAAACACAGCACTATTTACTCAGGCAGATGATTTCCACAAGGTCCAGATGAAAAAAAGTTTTATTCAGTTGGAAAAACTGTTGCTTCATAATTATTTAACTGAATTTTCTGCATCTTTTCCATCATTTTAATTTCTCTCCTGTTATTTTTAATGCTCGGGTTCCAAAAAAACGGAGTACCGGTACCTTTTTCTCCAGACAGCGTTTTTTTCTCAGATGAGTTTGATAGAATATGATAAAGACAACGGTGCCTCAGTTGTTTCTTCTGGAGAATGATGTCAAAGACAAAGATTTGATTACTGCCTTCTGTCTTGATCTTTTCTTTTTACTATTTTTGGCCAAATGGAGGAAAAACGTTCAAGTTCAGTTTCATTAAACATTAAATTCAATTATTGAACAGAAGAGTCCTGAGTTTGGTGTGGATCAAGATCACAGATGTTAATCTGACATTCACAAGCAAGAACAACATACTTCTTTTAACTTCATGATAAAGAAGCAACTTATTTGCTTTGTGGTACGCTGTGTATGTGGTGGCTGTGGTGTCTTATTTAATAATAATAATAATAATAATAATTAATTCAATTTATAACGCACTTTTCATTACTGAAAATCTCAAAGTGCTACACATATATTGAATGCTACACACATTCATAAACCGGTGGCGGCAGACTACCATGCAAGGTGCTTTCCAGTCCTACCGGGAGCAACTCAGGGTTAAGTGTCTTGCCCAAGGACACAACGACACATGGTGCGGGTCCCGGGAGTCGAACCGCCAACTTTCCGATCGGGAGACGACTGCCATTACCACTACACCACGGTCGTCCTATTTCTTGGGTTAATTATGATTTGTGGCTTCAGAAATTTTTTATTAGATTTTAAATGGTGCAAAGATGGTTCTTTTAAATAATGGGAGTGTAGACCCCTGGTCTGACACAATAACATGACGTCAGCTGTAAATTGGTGATATAGTATGTATGAATACAGTGAGGTAAGTAACAAGTATTTGAACACCCTGCAACTTTGCAATTTCTCCCACTTAGAAATGGAGGGGTCTGAACTTTTCATCTTAGGTACATGTCCACTGTGAGAGACATAATCTAAAGAAAAATCCAGAAATCACAATGTATGATTTTTTAATAATTTATTTATGTGTTACTGCTGCAAATACGTATTTGAACACCTGTGAAAATCAATGTTAATATTTGGTACAGTAGCCTTTGTTTGCAATTACAGAGGTCAGATTTTTCCTGTAGTTGTTCTTGCACGCACTGCAGCAGGTTTTTGGTCTATTCCTCTACACAGATCTTCTCTAGATCAACCAGGTTTCTGGCCTGTCACTGAGAAACTTGGAGTTTGAGCTCCCTCCAAAGATTTTCTAAAGGGTTTAGGTCTGGAGACTTGGTAGGCCACTCCAGAACCTTGATATATGGAATTAATAATAATAATAATAATAATAATAATAATAATAATAATAATAATAATAATAATAATAATAATAATAATAATAATAATGAATTCAATTTATAACGCACTTTTCATTAATGAAAATCTCAAAGTGCTACAAAGTGCAACAGAATTAAATGTCAATAAAACAAGTAATAAAACAAGTAAAATCAATAACAGTATCAACTAAGATCAAAAGTAGAATCATGAGGAGGTAGAGTATGCTCGGTTGAAAAGAAAGGTCTTCAAGCCGCTCTTAAAGTCAACCACAGACTGTGGGGCTCTCAGACAGTCAGGAAGAGAGTTCCACAGGCGGGGGGCAGCCACACTGAAAGCCCGGTCTCCCATGGTCCTTAATTTGGTTCTCGGAATGTGAAGGAGATTACTGTTCTGTGACCGCAGAGATCGGGTGGATGAGTATGGAATAAGAATGTCCTTTAGATAATCTGGTGAAGTTCCGTGTAAGCATTGATGTGTAATGAGAGCAGTTTTGTACTGAATTCTGTAGGCGACAGGAAGCCAATGGAGGTTATGTAGAATGGGCGTAATATGTTCAAATTTACGAACTCTCAACAAAATCCTTGCTGCACTGTTTTGAATATATTGAAGCTTCTGAAGGTATTTGCCAGGGATTCCAATAAACAGGGAGTTGCAGTAGTCGAGCCTGGAGGAGACAAAAGCATGGACGAGCTTCTCAGCATCGGAAAAAGCTAGGGATGGGCGAAGTCTGGAGAATTAAGACCAAAAAGTTCTATTTTGGTCTCATCTGACCACATAACTTTCTCCCATGACTCCTCTGGATCATCCAAATGGTCATGGGCAAACTTAAGACGGGCCTGAACGTGTGCTGATTTAAGCAGGGGAACCTTACGTGCCATGCATGATTTTAAACTATGGCGTCTTAGTGTATTACCCACAGTAACCTTGGAAACAGTGGTGCCAGCTCTCTTCAG
>JBBPBX010036534.1:0-31431 GCA_038048925.1 Garcialebias charrua | reverse complement strand
ATAATTGTAATCTTGTAAATGAGTAAAAAGTCTCAAAATTGTAGCTCAATTAATTTTGGAGTTATAGAGCAAACTGTGTATAAAGATATTTCTGTTTCAGGATTTTTTAGGCGTGTTTTAAATGTGACCGAGTTTCGTCACGCGGTCTTCTTAAGTATAGCCGCATCCCCTGCAGCTCCAGCCGTATAAATTCGCCTCGGTGGAGCCGTTCACTCGCAAATCGCAGATAGCATCAGATAGCAATAGCATAGATATTTTGTTCATTGTTAGCTAGCTAATCAATTATGCCTCGTTCGTGCATCTTCCCTGGATGTCGCAATGGTCAGGGCACCCGTACAAATCATAACGTGTTTTTATACCGCGTGGTTTTATACAGAGTATCTGTAATGCCTGGATAGGTCAATGGAAAAAGCGTTCGCCTTCCGTCCCAAACCTTATGGGTTCAATTCCCGCATGGTACAACTTTTTTTTTTTTTTTTATTCATTCCAGATTAAAAACACACAAGAAAACTATTTACAAAAACAGCGTAACTCTTGGAAAAAGTAGCTGCTGTTACAGCCAGAACTCAGATAAAAACAGAGCAGGTTTACTGGCTCTGCTCCTGTCTGCCTCTCCACACACAGCTCAGCTGCAGGCCGCAGTACTGCGCTGAAACCACGCCCACGCGCTGACACGCCCCCAGCGTTCCAGACCAAGGGAAAATTATGTTTTTTCATTATTTTTGAGACTTAATTTTATAAGGTAAACAATGTTTTTAATCAGTCAGATTTATATGGGTGATTAATAACACATATTTATGCCGTGTGACAAACTAAAACCACACATTGAAATTTACTTTACACGGTCTTTAATAATTTCAGGTAATTCATTCATTCATTCATTCAACCTTTATTTAGTCAGGTAAATCTTTTGAACCTCATGGGCTCATTTATGAAAGCGACCTGCTAAAACTAAAGAACAATGAACAGCAGTGATAGAATTTCATTAAACAATAAACAAACAAACAATAAACAATAGAAAACAAAAGAGAGAAAAAACAAAATATATATTTATATTTTTAACAAAGTATCAAAAAACTAGCAAAACATTATAAGGTAGATGTATAAAATCAAAGACAGGAACAAATCTGCATTGGTTTTTGCCAGGATTCCAACAGATTCTGAAAACCATTTAGGGAGGTCAGGGTCGAGAGCTTCAGATCTTTTTGTAAGATATTCCATGAAGCAGGAGCGGAGTAGGAGAAGGCCCTTTTTCCAAGTTCAGTCCTCACTGACGGAACACTGCAGGTAATCATGTCCTGAGAGCGCACACTGTAGCTGCACTCACGCAAAGACATGTAGGAGGAGATGTATGAGGGCAGCAGACCAAGAAGTGATTTAAAGATGAAAATGTACCAGTGGAAGAGTCTGGTCAAATATGCTGGATTTAACAAAGTAGGGCTTTATTTATTTATAATGTAGCTAAATAAACGGATATAAAAATATATTTCATAGCTGACTTAACCACCTATTTCTTCTTTTTCAGTGAAGAGAAAGCGGAACAACTTGTGTCTTCTGAATGAAGCCGTGAGACAATGGAAAGAAAGGCATTAAGTGGATGCAGTATTTTTAATTTTTAACATTTTTAACTTCTTACTTTCCTATTAAACATTTTTTATTAAACATCTTTGGTGTCATTGAACAATAATTTCCTAAACATATTTTACAATGTTAAGTGTATAGTGTTTGTTTAAAAACATACTAGTTAAGAATATTTTCCATTTGCATTTGACCTTTAAAGAATCATAAGAAAAAGATTATTAGATTATTAGATTTGAACAGCCATCCATCCATCCATCCATCCTGATGTCGGGTCGTGGGTGCAGCAGCGTTTCCCGGGATGCAGACGTCAACATCAACCCGATGAAGCTGTTCTCATAAGGAGTTTCCTGATCAACAAACATTTAATTATTAATACTTTGTTTTTACGTTTAAAGAAACAAGCTTTTCATGTGTAAGGGACCGTTTAAACCAAATTATCCATTTGCATTTGACTTTGAATTATCCCTAACAAAATATTACGTTTAAATTTAATGAAATACTAAATTTTAATATTAGAGGGCAAATTAAAACCTAATTAATTCCTAATCTGTAGCTTACTGTAAAAATAGTTTCACTGATTACAGAAGAGTGTGATGCGTTTAGCAATTTTCAAATTCAAGATCTTTTTATTGAATTTTTCATATTTTTTTCTCCAAAAAAACAAACAAAATCAATAAACAGCAAAGATGGTAATGAAACATTTGCATGTAACCATTAGTGAAGACATTAAACTGAGTCAATGTGAATTGCAGCATGTACATTATAATCTACACCAAAGGAAAAAAATAAAATGAAAAATAATCCCTACCCAATCACTGCCAAAAGGAAAAGGAAAAAATAAAAAAAGGTAAAATAGCCAAGAGACTGCATTAACCTGAATGAGTTGTGTTGTCAAAGAGACTGGAATAGATTCAGGAAAGGTCCCCAAACATTCTCAAATTTACCCTCTTTCTGTTGGAGTGTGAATCTGATTTTCTCCAGCTTTAAACAGGACATGATGTCAGCCAACCACTGAGCGTGAGTGGGTGGAGACGGTTCTTTCCACCTAAGCAAAATAGCTCGTCTGGCCAGGAGAGAGGTGAACGATATTACATGTTGTTGGTTTTTATTTAGGTTTGTCATGCCCTCTACAAGACCAAACAGAGCAATCAGTGGGTCAGGGTTCAGACGTGTATCTAGTACACGTGATAAAGTCTGAAAGATTTCCCGCCAATATTTGTTCAGAGATGGGCAAAACCAAAACATATGGGAGAGAGAGGCTTCAGCATGTTTGCATCTCACACAGTATGGGCTGACATCAGGATACATAGAGGACAATTTCAGTTTAGAGATGTGAGCTCTGTGCACCACTTTAAATTGTATTAGACAATGTCTAGCACAGAGAGAACTGGAGCTCACCAGTTTGAGTATGGAGGTCCAAGAGTCCTCTGAAATAGAGGAGCCGAGATCCTCTTCCCAAGCAGCTTTGATTTTATCTGAGGAAGCACGCTTCAAATCCAATAGTTTACTGTAAATGAATGAAATGGAATGTTTTTTATTTGGGTCTAGAGAAAGAATAGTGTCAACAATACTGCTATCAGTTGAAATGGAGAGGCTGGACAAATGAAGAGTAATAAAGTGCCGTATTTGGAGATACCTAAAAAAATTGGACTGGGGAAGACTAAATTTTTCACATAGTTGTTGAAATGAAGCTAACATGTTATTGAGAAATAAGTCATTGAAGCGTACTATACCCCTTCTCTGCCATTCTTTAAAAACAGAGTCCTGAGATGAGGGTTTGAAAAGTTGGTTAGACATGATAGGGCTATAGAGAGAGAAACTAGAGAAATCAAAACATTTACGAAATTGTGCCCAGATTTTTAGTGAGTGTTTTATAACTGGATTTATAACAGTTGTAAGTGGTGGAAGCGGGAATGAGGATCCCAAGAAAGCCACGGAGGACCATTTCCCAGAACACTGTGACTCCATCTCTACCCAGTCAGGGCTGTCAGGCCTGTTGTAATAGAATGACCAGAATGCTAGACAGTGCAAGTTTGCTGCCCAATAATAAAAGCGGAAATTTGGAAGGGCAAGACCGCCTGCGGCCTTAGTTTTTTGGAGATGTGTCTTATTTAAGCGTGGACGTTTTCCTTGCCACAGATATGATGAAATGATGGAATCTAACTGAACAAAGAATGAACCAGGGATAAAAACAGGAATATTTTGAAAGAGATATAAAAACTTAGGTAAAGTGACCATCTTGACTGAGTTAATACGGCCTATGAGGGAAGTGGAAAGCGGTGACCATCGGGATAATGCCTGCTTTGTCTGATTCAACAGAGAGACAAAATTTTCTTGATATAAATCTTTATACCTCCTCGTAACTGTAACACCCAGGTAAGAGAATTTTATCTTCTCAATTTTAAAAGGCCATTTACTAAAGTCAAGAGTCTGCGCCAGGGTATTAACAGGGAAAATTACACTTTTACTCAGGTTTAATTTGTAACCAGAATTTATTCCAAATTCCTCAAGTAATGATAAAACGGAAGGCAACGTGTCAGTCGGATGAGAAATGAAAAGTAAAAGGTCATCAGCATAAAGGGAGACCTTGTGCTCCATATCGCCTCTCCAGATTCCTGAAATTGTGTCACAGGACCGCAAAGCAGTGGCAAGAGGTTCAATTGCCAGGTCAAAGAGCAATGGGCTCAGTGGGCATCCCTGACGAGTTCCTCGATGTAGACTGAATGGTTTCGATATCTGAGAGTTGGTACGAATGGTTGCGGTGGGATGTGAATAAATGAATTGCACTAATGAAATTGGGGCCAAAACCAAATTTGTCAAGAACATTAAACAAGTAGTCCCATTCAACCCGATCAAATGCTTTCTCCACATCAAGGGAAATAACACATTCAGGAACAGTATCCGAAGGGGAATAAATAATGTCCAAAAGGCGTCTGATATTAAAAAAGGAATGCCTGCCTTCCAGTCTGGTCTTTTGATATGATGAAAGGAAGGATCTTTTCCAACCTTTGAACAAGAACTTTGGCTAAAATTTTGGCATCTGTATTTAAAAGGGAGATTGGTCGATAAGAGGTACAATGAGTTGGGTTTTTTCCTTTCTTTGCAATGAGGGTAATGCAGGCCTCTAAGAAAGATTTTGGAAGGGATCCTTGGTCAAACGACTCTGAGAGAACCGAGTGTAGGAGTGGAGAGAGTAATGGAGAAAATTTCTTTAAAAATTCAGCAGGGAAGCCGTCAGGACCCGGACATTTGCCAGACTGCATTACCGATACAGCTGACACAATTTCTGTCAGGGATATTGGGATCTCCAGTGCATCTTTCAGGTTGGGTGTGAGTTTTGGCATATTGGTCTTTTCGAAAAACTGAGAAGATAAATTCTTGTTGGTTTGGGATTCTGAAGTATATAAATGGGAATAAAAGTCCTTAAATGCTCTGTTAATTTGTAAATGATCTAGAGTTATGGTGCCGTTCTTTAATTGGATCTTAGGGATGATTTGTTTAGCCATGGCACCCTTCAACTGATTTGCCAGTAGTTTTCCTGACTTTTCTCCATGTATGTAAAATGTTGATTTACATTTCAAAAGTGATTGTTCTATTGAGTGTGTAGTCAATAAATCAAACTTAGTTTTGAGTTCTATTTTTTTTTTTGTACAGATTAGGGCATTTGTTTTGAGCATATTGTTTGCCGTGGCGTAGTGGTAATGGCAATTGTCCCCCAATCGGAAGGTTGGCGGTTCAAATCCCGGTTCCCCACACCATGTGTTGTTGTGTCCTTGGGCAAGACACTTAACCCCGAGTTGCTCCCGGTAGGACTGGAAACCACCTTGCATGGTAGTCTGCCGCTACCGGTGTATGAATGTGTGTAGCACTTTGAGATTTTCACTAATGAAAAGTGCGTTATAAATTGAATTCATTATTATTATTATTATTATTATTATTATTATTATTATTATTATTATTATCAATTTCTTTTATCTGCTGGGCTAAATCAGTTCTTTCTTTTTGAGATTTTTGCCTCAGCCGGGCGGTATATGATTTGTCCCCTAAGATAGGCCTTAAGAGTATCCCAAACGGTTGACAGTGGGATCCCAGGAGTTCTGTTTATGGATAGAAAGAAGGTTATTTCTTTTTCTATAAATGTAACAAAATCATTGTTTGACAGCAACGTTGAATTGAATCTCCACTGTCTACTCCTTAGACGAATGTCAGGGAGGGACAGAGACAGAGTCACAGGTGCATGGTCTGAGATGACAATACTGTGGTAGTCACAGCCACGGACAGAGGGAAGAAGTTTGTTGTCCATTAAAAAGTAATCAATCCTCGAGTATGAGTGATGAACATGAGAGAAAAAAGAATATTCTCTCTCAGCTAGGTGTAAAAAACGCCATACATCGCACAGGCCATACTTAGATAAAAAGGCACGGATAGTGTGGGACGATCTGCTGGCTGTGGCAGGGTTTGTAGAGGATCTGTCCAAAACTGCATCCAGCCAACAGTTCAAGTCACCACTGAGTATCAATGAGTATGTGTTAAGGTCCGGGAGCAGTGACAATAATTTTTCAAAGAAACTAACATCATCCGTATTTGGGGCATAAACGTTAACTAGCACTACTGGTGTGTTGTACAATTTACCCGAAACAATCACAAAACGACCATATTTATCTGAGTTAACTTGAAAAGGTTCAAAAGAAATGTCTTGACTGATGAGGATCGAGACGCCCCAAGCCTTTGCTCGAAAGGAGGAATGGAAACTCTGCCTGTGCCATGTTTGCAGTAATCTTTTGTTATCGTCACTTCTAATATGAGTCTCCTACAGGAAAGCAATGCCTGTATTTAATTGTTTTAAATGAGAAAGCACCTTCCTTCTCTTAACGGGGTGGTTCAAACCTTTGACGTTCCAGCTTGACAACACCAACTGACCACTCATATTACTAATAATTCGTATAAGAAAGGTAGGTAATACAGTCTAATGTGTTGATGGCAGTGCAGTTCTTGGCAAAGTGAAAGAAAATAAAAATTAATGGCAGTGATGGACCCCCCTCCCCTTCCCACCCAGGACAGCTGCAAAAAACAGAAGCAGCAAGCTCCATGAAAAAAAAAAGTATCCTGTCTAACTTTTAAACTAGTGTTCCAGTATCATAAAAGGAAAAAAAAATGTATAAGCACCTCACAAAATAGTTTAAAAGTATGCAAGGCCAAAAATGTATGCACATAGATGTATGTGTAATCACGCACACACATACAAACATAAAGTTAAATTAATCCTAATCTTAAATTAAATCTTTAATCAATTTAAGATTAATTCAAGATTCAATTTAAGATAGTCAACAGGTAAACAAGAAGAGGAAAAATGTTAATAGTTCAAAATAATATATTGAAAACATTATAGATTTCACCCATTTTTATCCATTTTATTCCTAAGCCCCATGACGCTTTACGCGAAATGTGCACACGACTTCCGGTTGACCGGAAACACCGTTTGTTTACATGCGAGTAATACAGTTGAAGATAGTCCAAACTTTGTTGTTTTAGTTCATTAAAAATGTGGGAACACCACTCGTTTTGTTAAAAGAGGAGGGACAAATAAAAAGAAATTACAGATGTTACCTGATCGCGCAGACATAATTTAAAAATACATAAATAGCGAACGCGTTTGCTCCGGCCTCTCGGCTAAGGTTTGTTAGCAGCTATCTCGGCTAAAAATACCGGTCGCGTCTGAGATCTATCGTTTTAAGACAGTAAATCTTCCAAAACTCTCATTAATAAACCCTCCCCGAATAAAAAGATGTTACCTGATCGCGCAGACATAATTTAAAAATACATAAATAGCAACGCGTTTGCTCCTGTCTCTCGGCTAACGTTTGTTAGCAGCTATCTCGGCTAAAAGTCACGGTGTTCTGTAACACCGGTCGCGCCTGACATATATCATTTTAAGACAGTAAATCATCCAAAACTCTCATTAATAAACCCTCCCTGAATAAAAAGAAATTACAGATGTTACCTGATCGCGCAGACACAGCCATAGAGTAGGATGCAGGAACACTCTTTCTTTGTTTTGGGTCCGTGTTGAAAACACTGTTGTTTTAGCCAAAGATTTAGCTTGGTCCGGTTGTTGGTGCAGCCGCGAACAGCACAGCAGGTACCTGAACCCCGGTAGGACATTTCAGTAAACGTTCCGTTTAAACAAAAGCTGTGTTTGCTCCGATAAAATGAATGAAAATAACTTTCAAAAACACCCGCGATCCATACTCCGCCTATGGAATACAGGCACTTCCGGTGTCGGACAGGAAGTACAATGCACATTCGTTTCTACAGTGATACCCCCAAGAATAAGGTGGATACAAGAATACTTCAATTATTTATGTGCCTAAATACAAAACCAAAAAGCTGCACACTTAAGGCACTAAAAACTAAAAAGTCTCAGATAATCAGAGTATGGGCAGAGTCCTACTCATCTGTTCGTCACCTCATGTAAACAAAAGTTTAGTGTAAACATAAACAAAGCCAGTGCGGGAACAGCGCGTTGCTCATCAGTCAAAAGAAAAGTTAATATTACTTGCGCTGTGAAGCCTGAGGTAAGGTGTCCATGAACTTCTGCGCCTCCTCCACAGAACCCAGCCACTTTCTGTGTCCATCAGGTAAAGTCACACGGAGTCGAGCAGGAAAAAGCAAAGCAGGTTTTAAACCCAGAGAACATAGCGCAGCCATCACGTCCTTATATTCCACACGCTGGTTAAGGACTTCAGGGGTGTAATCCTCCACGATCCGCACCGGTTTCCCCCGGTATTCAAGTTTACCTCTGTGTCAAGCCTCCCGGATGAGGAGCTCCTTCACCTGGACCTGGTACAGTTGCAGGATAACCAGGCGCGGCCGCTGGTCCGAGGCAGGTTTCGGGGTGAGGGTTCGATGGGCCCGGTCCAGTTCGGGTGGAAAAGGAAGCGTGTCATGCCCGTAGATGTCGCACAGCAGGTTGGAGAAGAAGTCTGTGGGGCGTCCACTCTCAACAGATTCCGGTAGGCCCAGAATATGAATATTCTGTCGTCTGCTTCGACTTTCTAAGTCTGCTAATTTAGACTTTAGTCTGGTGTTTTCCCCCTGAAGAGTTAAGCAGGTGTTTTCCATCTCCGTCAGGCGCTGACTCAGGTCGTTAGTAACAAGTTCCAGTGATGAGACACGCTGGCCGTGTTCCTCCACCGCGAGCCGGGTCTGGTCCAGTTTGACATCCAACTGATTGAAAGTTTGTTTGAACTCAGCTGACAGCGCCGCACGGTGTTCCTCAAGCAGTGACATAATTGCCTCAAGGGTTAGGCCAGCGTCATCCTTCTCAGCGTCCTTCTTTGATCTTGTCGACTTTTGAGACATTTTTAATTTAAAATCTTTGAAAGAAATGTTTGGTGGAAGTTGTGTGCATGATAATAGGCAAAAAAAAGTAAAGGTAGAGGGCTTGGTGGTGCTAAGAATTAAGTTTTAACCGGAGCACTGGCAAGCGCGACTACTCCATCTCACGACCACACCCTCGTGTTTAGCAATTTTAACAGGAACCTTGTGCATATCTGAAAATAATACAAGTGAGGATATTTTTAAACATCTTTATTATAAAGAAACATAAAATGGAAAACACATGGGTTTAAAGTCCTGCAGGGTGTTCTTCTTCTAACGTGTAGTGGTGTATAGTAAATAGCTTAAGGCAAGGGTGTCAAAGTCAAATACACAGAGGGCCAAAAAAACAAATTTGCTACAAGCCAAGGGCCGGACTGGTTCAATGTTTATTATAAGGAGGTGATATAAGTTTTTTTTCTTCTTTCTGCACTCTTTTCATTCAATGTTTTTTTTTTGATGAATTTGTTTTATTTTGTCTCTTTTAAATGAATGAATAAATGAATTAAATAAAATATTAAATAAAGCCTCAATAAACACTTATGATCAATAATTCATGTGAATAATGCAGAATACCATCCTGATTTATGATCAATAATCCAGGTGAATAATGCAGAATACATCCTGATTTATGATCAATAATCCAGGTGAATAATGCAGAATTATAAACGCTTCTTTCATAACTTCTCCATCACTGAAAGACTTCTTATGTTGAGCCAAGATGCAGCTAACACGGTAGGAGGCGATCGTAGCAGTTTACCTTTTGTGCTGGGCCGAGTGAAGATCGATTGCTGTGCTGCAAGCGTGTGTTTTAGCTCCCGCACTTTGAGTCCGTAAAGAACTTTTAGGAGGGACAGCTGTCTCACCGTTTGTGCATCGTCTTGAAATGCCGCTCCAAGTTACACTTTTTGGGTAAGGCAACGCTCGAATTACAGATGAGGCAAATAGACTTCGAATTAGAATAAACAAAAAAATACTCCTCCTCCCACTCTGTGTGAAAATAATAAGTTTTCGTTTGCTTGTTCGCTAGTTTTGCATCCATGTTTACTGCGTACTGACATTCACTCCACAGCGCTCTCACGCACCGATAGCTCCACTGCTGTCTTAAAGTCTCGTGAGTCACCGCACCCAAAACTCGCGAGACTATGTCTGTGAGAATACAAGATGGGGAGGGCTGAGGAAAGCGTTGCTGCGCATTGGAATATCGTCACTCCTCCCACCCCCCACCTCCACCACTTCTGCCGGAGTTAGAATGAAGCTGAGCAGCGGACATGTCACCTCCACCACTTCTGCCGGAGTTAGAATGAAGCTTAGCAGCGGACATTTCACCTTGTTAACAGCTGAGAGCCTGCTGCCGGTGTTCTGTGGCTTGCGGGCCGGCTCTAATAGTTATTAAATATCATCCAGGGGGCCATAAATAATTGCTTTGCGGGCCGGATCTGGCCCGCGGGCCGCCACTTTGACATATGTGGCTTAAGGGAACACTACCGCCACCACGTGGTAAGACGAGTAGGATTCTAGACACAGCCCACAGAAGGGGTCCATAAGTTTAATGGAAACACAACTAATGTGAGCCGATTCGAAGTGAACCAAACTGATCCGATCTGCACCGAGCGAGTGGAAAAGGGGCATAAGGTAGCCTATCTAGTTGGGTGTCTGGTCAGAGGAGAAACGAGAAGGGAAGGAGTGTTGCCAGATGTCCCTTCACATACTGTCCCTCTGCTGAATGAAAGAAACCTTTACTTGGCGTGGGGTGAAAAAGAACACTCTGCTGTCCCAGTGAGATCATAGAGCTATCAGATCTCATTAGTATTTCATGCCAGTAGCTTTCTGCACACACAAGCAAATCACTATGCTTTTTTTCTTTTACTCAGCAAACATAGCTCTTGTTTGGACGCTTTAACTCCATCAAAAATGAAAACTTTCAGTCTTAGGCAACCTCCAGCCTGTCTTTTGTTTGCAGAGACGAAGGCAATTTCACTATAAATTGACCCACTTCGATATGTAAACACTTACAAACACTCACCCTCCACCTCCCCGTGGAATTTACCAACTGTCATGTTCTCTGATCGCCACGTCAAGGTTGTGGCTTCAGCTCATCCCGGAGACAAAGGAACTAAAGAAAAAAGTAGAAAAGCAGATAGAGGAAATAATGTGATGACAGAGATAACAAGAGATGTAAGAGTGATTTTTTTTTTAACAGAAGCAGACTCAGACGGTGAGCCAGGATGTGACAGTCTGGATTTTGTCTTCCCTCACTAAGTGAAAGCGAAGGCTGCTTTTATCCAGGACAGGACCTGACATCCTCAGCACATCCCCAGTGACGCACACAGAAACTAATCAAAAAGGAAGGGGCCTCCGAATATTATGATGCATGTAAACAAGCACAGAACGGCGCCTCAAAGAAAACTCCTAAAAAGCCGCCTGCTGCGGGCTGAATGCGAGGCGATCGCAAACTTTTCCATTACCTTTCATTTCCTTCACATAGAAGATCTGCTCAAGGCGAATCCACGTGAAAAATACTCCCTGTACTTCTGTGAGGAAGCATATTTTAGTGTACTTTACAAGCACCTGGAGCTGAGAGGATGTTATCACTGCAGAAAACGAGCTGGTGTTTATGTTCACAGATAAACTGTAGAAATTTCCCTTTAATTCTTGTAAACAGCGGGGAGCTGGGCGTCACTCTGCTGCTAACATCTGCTTGTATTGTTTATTGGTATGCTGGTCAACAGGCAGCATGAACTCTTCCAGACTGGAGCGAAAACAAGAATTTGACCTTTTTGGTCTGGCTGAAGACATAGCATCACTGATCGTCCGTCGTTAATGTCACTCTTAAACGCCTGCGAATGAAAAAGAAAAGATCAACATTGTATAATATACTATTAGGTACAATTACTTTTGTGTTATACTGTATGTTCCACCTAATAAAGCTGTCTTTCTTTTCCACTAGTCAGAACACACTACTGTACTTGTTTGATCTGCAGGTCAGAGCAAGTTGCATCCATAGAGGTGTTGTTCACCTTTAAACAGAATAAGGCATGTTTCTCTGTGGTTGATATCAATATGATCTGACGATATGTCACTCAGAGTAATAACAAGCACATGTTTGTGTTTGGAAGAGACAAGATGATGTCCAGTGTTTCTTTTGGAGGCTATAAACCTTTCCATCAGTGTCCATGTGTGGATGTTTTGTCTCCACTCCAACTTCTTCTGTCAGTCTGCATTTCAGATTTTTACTCACTCCATCCTTTATATTTTGCAAAAGAAAACAAATAAATAAAAATCTTGGTTTCATGTAGGAGCCTAATGATTACAGTAATCCAAAACCTCTTTTGGCTGGGAGTGTTCAGAACCAATACAATATTTCAACAACAACAAAAGTAGTAATTAAGCAACTAGAAAACAACGTTCACTGCTTCAACTAAAAGCCCCGGCAGAGCTCTGCGTACGACCTGTAAGCCGCTCTACGCGCGTGTTCTGTGCGCACGCGTTCACAGGCACAGCTCTGCGTTCGTTCTCGCGTTAAATGCTCGGGTTTTCGCTCCAAATTCTTGTTGTAATTTGAGCAGCTGCACGCAGAGCGTTTACCTACGGGACAAACTGAGGTCGCTGATTGGTCATTTGCTGACACGCCTACTGAATTGATTGACAGGTCGGGTGGGGAAAAAAGAAAAAGGCACGAGCTGTCAGGCTGCAGCCGCTGCGGTGTTTTAAAACTTTATATGTTAATAAAAAGTTCTAAAAAAATAAAAATAAAAACAGGGAGCGCTGGTCCTGCAGCCCAGAGCCCATCAGTAAATGTTTAGAACCTCCCGCAGCCACGTAGGACATGAGTTTAGTCACTTGTGACAAATTCATTCATTTCTCATCATTTCAGTCATGGAGCAACGGAGGAGGAAGCGATGCGATCACTTGACTTTTGGCAAAAAAACAAAAGAAAAGCCCAGATCAGGGATGAAGAAGGGGAATTTAATACATTTGTGTCTCATACAAAACAGTCCGATGCCGGGCAGTTTATTGTGAGACAACGCGCTTTGCGTACGCGGTCGTAAAATTTTAGCTTTGCGCGTTCGTGCCCTGCGGGGTTACGCTTGTGCCTCTGAGTACGTACAGCGTACAGTGGCGTACTGCCTTACGCAGAGCTCTGCCAGGGCCTTCACTCTTGTCATCAGATTCCAACATGCAACACACAAGAAAAACAGGTCTCAGCTTTATAACTGATGTCAAGTTAAATCCTGCGGATTTAAACGGTTGCTCTTGTTGGTTTTTGTTGTGGGTTTTAGACTTAGTGTTTCTAAGTTCAAGATGGGCAATGCGACTTATAAGGCGGAAAATACGGTAGTTTAAAACTGATTAGTTTATTTACTAATTTCAGCTTGGACGACCCTATTTTCCCATGAAGTCTGTGAGTTTGAGAGATCTTTGTCGTTTGTGGAGTCATTGAAATCTTTGTCAGGTTTGATCTGGGCATGACCTAACACCACTTTTATGATCATCTATTGTTATCGTTGTTGTCCTCGTTCTTTGTTGAAATCAGGTCTCTCTTGTAAATGAGGCCTCAAGGCTCAATAGGATTAACCTGCCCAAATAAAGGTTGAATGGGAAAAAAAAGCAGGGAGTCCAAAACTGGGCTCCCAAAGGAAAGTAGTGAATAAATCAAGTTCAAGTCAACTTTACTGTTGTTTCCATCACACGTGGTACATGAGGTGGAACGAAATTGTGTACTTAGGATCCCAGTGACTCCCAAATATAGCAAAATATTAAGTATGAAAATAATGGTAAAAAATATACAAGATATACACTTAGATATACATTAAACAAACAGCAAACAGTATGCTATAAGAGCTAAGTTATATGCTAAACACTTATAATATAAAACTTTATAACATAACAACAGCGGCCCGAACATGAGTCTATAGCCGTGTTTCCATCAAGGTTTCTTGATGCGCATTTTGAAGCATTGCATCAGAAAAGGTGAATGGAAACGGCACAATTCAAATTAACTTCCTCTAATTCGCAAAAAAGTTGATACGCTCGCTTGAGGTGGTTTTGGGGGTTTTCGAATCAGAGCCGATGCGCAAAACGAGAGATGGAAAGAGATTTGCCGACTCAGTTCTGCCGTAGCGAACGTTCACGTCACGTGACTTCATCTCCGGACAACATGTAACATCGCTAAAACTAGTTGGCATGACAGAATAAATACAACTTGCCCGATAGCAACACATACCTGAAATATTCTCTCCATTTTGCCAAGATGTGTGGTCGGGTCCTGTTTTCAACCGCTACTTCCTGTTTACTGTAGACATGCGTAACGCTGACGTCTGACGTAATGACGCTGACGTAATGCCACTTTGCATGGCCTGGTAGGTGCGCTTCAAGCCAGTTGATGGAAACACTTCTGATTCGCATTAATTTATATTTACATTTTTGCGAAATTTCAAAAATTCGCTCAAAATTCGAATTGAAAATAGATGGAAACACGTTTTATGATGAGCAGATAAATAGCAAACAAACACTGACCTGGGGCCTCATGTATCAACCGTGCGCACGCACAAAAACCGTGCGCACGTCACTTTCCACGCAAAACCCCGTATGTATCAAAACTGAACTGAACGTGAATATCTGCGCACCTCCACGCAAGCTCCCCTGTTGGCGTACGCACGTTTCTGTGGTCTTTGTTCCTTTGGCGACACTTACAGGTGATTCTGAGAAACTGTGTCCATGATGTGAAAACAATCATTAATCCCACCAAACACACATGATTAACGATTATTACATCCACATGGACGCAATTAGATGAGTGGATATAAAAGCATGCGCCAAATAGTGGCAACGATATTGACAACAATGAGATGTGATTTCTTTAAATAAGAAGTTAACCAAGCTGTACCAATATGCCTACGTTTAGGTCAGTGTGTAGCGTGCTTGCCTTTAGTTCCAAAGGTCATGAGTTCGAATCTCGCATGGTACAACGTTTTTCTTTTTTTTTTTCCTTCCAGATTTAAATACACATGAAAACTATTTACAAAACAAGAAATCGTCTGCTTCCTTTCATTTCATGTATTGTTCTATTTCTTGTTGTTTCATTAAATAGTTTTCCTGTGTTCTTTGAATCTGGAATAAACAAAATAAAAAAAACGTTGTACCATGCGGGAGTCGATCTCACGACCTTTGGGACGAAGGGCGTGCGCACTCACCACTAACCTATACAGGCATGTAAGAGCAGCTTGGTCAACTTCTTATTTAAAAGTGGATGGTTTGTTTTGCGCTGAGCGCAGTGTTGTTTTTGACAGCCATTTTGATATCAGTTTTAGTCATAGTCTTTTAGACTAAAATACTTCTTAGTTTTAGTCTGTTTTAGTCATTTCTATATTTAATGGTTTTAGTTCCGTTTAAATCGACAAAAACTTAAAAAATTTAAGTCTAGTTTTAGTCTAAAAAAAAAAAAAATATTAGTCAGCTAAAAAAAGTTAATTTTGGGTTTAGTTCCTCTTTAAAGTATGTTGAACAAACAGGCAACACATAGGCAACATACAAAATGAAGGTAAAAAACAGAATATAGACATAAAAACGTCGCAGATAATAAATATAACGACCAACCTGTGTTGGTAAATGGCTGTTTGAACCATCTTTCTATACATACATTGTTCAAAGATTAGAGGAAATTTGACTTCCATCTAATTTCTGTGCAAAACGTTAGGTCTGAAATTGTTAAGTGTTTTTGAAATGTTATAAATAAACACTATAGATAACCAATTAAAACATAACACACTGCTGCCTGCATCGCTTCACACGTCCTCCACAGAACGACAGAAATATCTGCACTTAGTGAAAAAAGAGAGCCCCCCATTTAAATGAGATTGGGTCACGTCAAAGAGGATTACATCTGTGGGTGGATCAGGCCTCATTTGTCACAATATTATTTTCACTTTTGCAGGCATGACAGCCGATAAAAAAAGTTCAAGTCCACAATATTTGGGTTGTCAAGGCCAAAAAGAAAATGACACTGGGTAAAAAAAAATGAATAAATGAAAAAGAAGGGAAAAAGGGAAAAATGAAAAAGAAGGGAATTGTATAATTATAGTTCAGAAAGTCTATTTTTTGCTCGTTATTCTATTGCACAATTCATAATCCAAATCAAAATAATAATAAATGGAGCACTGAGTTTGTCACTGAAGATTATAGAATTTATCTGACAATACTTTATGCAGTTATTATAAATCAAGTCAGCTGTTTTGTCGACCAGTCATCATCTCGAAGGGAGAGGTAGTTTTTATTTTAATCACGATGGTTACTGAACAACACGATAAAAATCCACTTTTTGGATGAGTTTGGATGTGACAAACGCTGAAATAACTTCATTTATTTACTCTCTGAAGAAAAAGAACGGCTTTTTCTCCGGTGAGTGTGCTTGTGAGTCACGGCTGAGTTCTTAACTCAAGTAGTCATGGGAGTTGTAGTTCTTTCCCTCTGACCTATCACAGTGTCTCTACACAGCCCCGACAACCAATCACAGAACTTGTAGTCGTCATGGGAGTTGTAGTTCTTTCCCTCTGACCTATCACAGTGTGTCTCTACAGCCCCGACAACCAATCACAATACATAAACAAACGCCACGGCCATTTTGAACAGAAAGTAGCTATCAGTTAGCAAAAGTTTCCGGACTTTTCAACACATAAAAACGCTTATAAACAGAGCAGTAAAATTCTGAAATATAGCAAATCACTTTCTACAGTTACACTAAGATCAACGCTCAGCAACACAGCGATTCAACTGTCGAAAACAATGACGGACTCTCTCGGAACCGTTCGGTCCACAGCAGATCCTGGACACACCAAACCACTGAGCAGAAAAAGTTTCTGACAGCATATGCTTGTTTACCCGCTTCAAATGCAATAACTACACAACACAGCACTTCCTCGCAGTTTTATAAATGAGCTTATTAGGCAAAAAGTTGACGCGGAGGTCAAACGTGAATGCGCTATTCTGTGACAAGTCAGCAGCAGTGAGTCCAAACAAACAGAACCAGAACCTGACCCACACACACAGCAGCGACAATTCTATGACCCAAACAGCTTCAAACAAGGACAGGATTTATAAAAAAAAAATACATACATTCGGTTCTTCTCTTCTCACAGTTGGGCTGAATACAAAATAAGTCCATAAATCTTTTCTGGGCTGGCAGCCGGCCGGCCACCGCGAGCTCCTTTGTGCAACATGCTGCTGCAGGATCTTCCATGGTCCAGTTTGAAAAGGAAGTCACAGGTGAGCGGCGCGCAGCGCGTGGCCATGCTGCATCAACACCGCGGTGGTGGGCGTGACCAAACAGCTGACTTTCCGACACAGAATATAATTATGGGCACTTGGGCAGAAATATAAATTATTGATTGAACGAAACATTTTCGTTCAGTCTCGTCTCGTCTAACGAAAACTCACACACATTTCGTCACGTTTTAATCATTAAAGAGCAATGATTATTTAGTTACCGTTTCGTTATTGTCATGAAAAAAGGGGGCGTTAACGAAAAATTTACGTCAGCGTTACGTCAACGAAAACAACACTGATCAGGACATGTGGTTGTGCAACCAGCCCCTTCCTGTAAAAGTGTTTCAGAGACAAAAACACTGCTCTGAGTTCCAGGAAGTTTATGTGGAGCTTGGCCTCCTGTTGTTTCTAGACCCCTTGGGCATATTGGTTTTTGCAGAGACCTCCCCATCCAGTTTTTGATGCGTCCGTGGTGACCAGGACTCGTGACAAACACTCTCCCCAGTGTGACGCCTTTGTTGAACACTGTGGGGACTTTCCATGGCTCCAGAGCCTTCATGCACTCTGGGCCAATCAGTATCCCCCTTGTTCGCTGAAGAGGGGTAGGTTGCAATTGTTTGTTGATCCATATCTGTAGAGGGTCCATTCTTAATAAGGCCAGAGGCACGCAGACAATAGCTGCTGCCAACAGGCCCAAGAGATGCTGGCACATCTTGAGAGGCACCCTCTGGCCTAGCTAAACATGCTAGGCAGAGGTGGAGGGATGAAACCTGTGCCTCTGAGAGCCTTGCCCTGTACAGTATGGAGTTGAGCTGTACTCCCAGAAATACGGTAATCTGGGATGGGGTCAGATTGCTTTTTGCCAGGTTTAAAACAAAACCCAGAGCTTCCAGGTGAGACAGCACCCTCTCTGTGTGCTGCTGTGCCTGGACTCTGTTGTGTCCAAGAATAAGCAGATCGTCCAAATATTTCAGAACTCTGACCCCTTAACCCCCCAGTGGGGCCAAGGCCGTATCCAGACATTTTGTGAATGACCGGGGACGGATTTCAAGCCAAAAGGCATTGCCAAAAACTCGAACGCGGTACCCTGGAAGGCAAAGCGTAGATATTTTCTGTGGCAAGGCAGGATGCTGACGTGGAAAAAGGCATCTTTCAGATCCACTCTGCAGTAATAATCCCTCGGTTGGACCGAGTGAATTACTTGTCTGAGTGTCAACATTCTGAATTTGTACATTTTTATTCTTCTGTTCAGACCCTTGAGGTCTAAAATAGGCCGCAAGCCCTGATCCCGTTTCGGGACCAGGAAGTATTTGCTGTAATGACCCTTTTTTACATTGTGAGCAGGGACCATTCTGATCACTCCTTTCTGCATCATGACTGAGATCTCGTCTTTCAAGACATGGGCGCGGTCTGGGCTTATGGAAGACGACAGCACCCCCGGGAAAGGAGGTGGCCGCTTGTGGAACTGCAGCCGGAGACCAAGGGTGACAGTGGACGTGACCCACGTGCTCGGTTTGCATGCCTCCCAGGCGCCCGCGTGTGCGGTTAGTCTGGAAGGCATGTGTATTGTATGATGTGTGTGTGTGTCAAGGGGACGGGAGGGGGGTGAATGGCCCCCTCTCGTTTGCCCTTTGGCAGACTTCCCTGTCCCTCCGTGGTTGCCTGAGTGTCTGTCTGGTGTTGACAGACCTCTGGCTGCCAAGTAGGCCTGCATCATGGCTGAAGCGTTCATGGCGTGGACAGCAAGGCCTTGTGCTCGGTAACACTTTTCGAGCTGGGAGGCCAACACGCGGCAGGCCTCACTAGGCAGAGTTGGTTTGGAGCCCGAAGTTCTTTCTAGGGGCTAAATGTGCCGCCAACGTATCCTCCATCTGGGGAATGTTGGCCATGCCAGCTGCTTCCATTCTGGCAACGTCCAGGAACTAGGAGAGAGGCAAAGTCAGTGGAGCCAAGGGTTCAGCCCAGGTGTGAGTCAGCTCCGTCTGGAAGTCGGGAAAAATGGGCATCCTGTGCCTCGTGACCGACTGCTGCTTGGCGAAGAAGAAATTGCCCGCCAACCTCGTTACCTGTTATTGAGGTGGGGGTTCTGGCCAAGTTGTCTGCAACGTGTCCGCTGCTCTGCGACACAGCTCGAACAGAGCTGGGACAGATACATCAGTCTCTGGTTGACCTGCCGCGGGGATCTGGGAGAAGTCCTCGTCTTCTCCTTTATCCTCGTTGTCGGCTTCGTTGTCAGTTAGCTCGCCCGAGGCTGTTAGCGAGAGCTCATCTGCTCGCAACAAGTCCCTCGTGTCGAACTCTTGGTGGAGTCCCCGAGCAGGGCCACCACATCCATGCTTCCTCCCCAGTCGGCTTGACCACTGTCCTCCAAGTTAACACCCTCGAGCTCCGCCATGGGAGTGAGGGCTTCGTCGGAGAGCGGTTCTCGTGCTGTGGTGGAGCCGCCAGTGGTGGGCAACGCTAATCCAAAAATTAGTTCCGCTATTTCTAAAGCACTAATTAATTTATTTAGGTCCGCAATTTCAAAAGCACTAATGTCTTATGAAAATTAGGGGAAGCTAATTCTAATCCGCTAATTAAATTCAACAATTGGTAGCAGCAAGTTATGCAATATTTGCACTACACTGCCAACTAGCGGTGCATGAACTGTTATACAGTAAGTTGTTTGAGTTTCAGAGTATTTAGTTTGGTTCTCTTCAACAGGTTTGACAAGGACAAAATGTACCCATTCCAAAGTCTGTTAGCTAAACTGCTGACATATTTGGCTTTTTTTCTTCTTCTTTTGTTACTTTTAGTACCACTAGATCGCATGTGTCAAACTCAAGGCCCGTGGGCCAAATCCGGCCTACCATAACCGTTTCTGTGGCTCTCTACACCCTAGAACTTCAAGATAACAGTTGTAAGCATGTTGCTCTCAGGTGGTGGGTCCCCATCCCTACACTCCCTGGTCTCTCTGTTAATTGTCTTGCTTATCTCCTCCATTTTGTTGTCCAGGTGTTTGTGATTGTCATGCTGTGTGTTCATGTACCTGTATATAAAGTCAGGGATTTTTTAATTGATAAAGCTCTGTATATGTTGTATAACACAATCATTGTTCCACATTTAATCTATTGTATTGAGGTTTGGGGAAAAGCGTGCAAAACAATTACAAAGCCTGTTTTTATTTTACAAAAGAGAGCTGATGCTGATCTGTTTTCTTGTTGCTGTGTTCATCTGTGTTCATCTGTGACCATCTGCTCATACAAACTCATGTTCGTGCCGCTGTTTATTCCCACTATATTAGGCTTAGTGTATTAATAGTTGATGTTTTTCTTAGTTAATTCTAGATGTTATTACTGTTTTTCTCTTGCATTTGTTGTTGGATGTAACTGGGACCCCGTGTACATAATCTCGTTTTCATCACATGTACCACATGCGGTGCAAATGACAATAAAGACTCTCTGACTCTGACTCTGACTCTGTAAGAGTAATCACCAGAAAACATTTCAGTCACCCGTCAAACACCTTGTTTCTTCAGCTAAATTTATTGAAATTCCAGGAATTGGTAGAATATAGTATTTTATCAGTTATGTATAGGGCTCATAATAACACATTACCTTTAAATATCCAAAGAAATTTAGACAAAGTTATTACAATCTTAAAGGGACAGATATTCATCAAACCACAATTCAGAACCAGCTTAAAGGGACGGTCTACCTCAATTCAGGGAGTTGGATTGTGGAATGTTCTGGAGAGTGATGTTAAAAATGCAAAATCAATGTATACATTTAAGAAAAAGGTCAAAAAGGACTTGCTCAAAAACTATATATGATGTAGCTTAGTGTGTTTGTGTATTACAGTTAGAAAAATTAAGTAGAGTTATTCATTTTGTGATGTAGTTTGTGTATTACAGTTAGAAAAATTAAGTAGAGTTATTCATTTTGTGATGTAGTTTGTGTATTACAGTTAGAAAAATTAAGTAGAGTTATTCATTTTGTGATGTAGTTTGTGTATTACAGTTAGATAAATTAGTAGATTTATTCATTTTGTGATGTAGTTTGAAGGTTATCATTGGTTGAACAAACTGTGAAATAAGGGGCAGATATAATAAGATTTCATCTTCTTTCTGCTCCTTTCATTTTATCCTACTTGTATTCTTGTATCTGATGAAACTGTTTTGTATTGTTCTTTTAAAATGAATGAATAAACATCAAATCAAATCAACGGCCCAGTCAGAGTCCAGAACCTGAACCTGAAGGTGGGACCTTCAGAGAGCTGAGCAGAAACCTCAAAGAACTGAAGCAACAATGGAAAGAAGAGTGGGTCAGAACTCCTCCAGAACCAGGAGAGAGACTGATGAAGTCCTGCAGAGAACCACAGAGGGTTCTGCTGCTGAAGGAGGTTCTGTTGGGTCAGAGGCACAAGCTGAGGTTAAATTTTAATGATTTTAGAACTTGTTAAAGATCATCCATCCAGCCATCCAGCTAACTGTCTATTCATCCATCCATTCAGCTAAAAGTCTATTCATCCTTGTATCTGATGAAACTGTTTTGTATTGTTCTTTTAAAATGAATGAATAAACATCAAATCAAATCAAAAATAAGTCTGTATCTCTGTGTTTATCGTTGTCCTGGCATTAGCTGTGTTTCCATCCATTTTCATTTCGATTTTTGAGCTAATTTTTGAAATCTCGCAAATATGTAAATACAAATTAATGCGAAGCAGAAGTGTTTCCATCTGCTGGCTTGAAGCGCATCTACCAAGCCACGCACAGCGTCATTACGTCAGACGTCAGCGTCATTACGTCAGACGTCAGCACTGCGCATGTCTACAGTAAACAGGAAGTAGCAGTTGAAAACAGAACCTGGCCACACATCTCGTCAAAATGGAGAGAATATTTCAGGTACGTGTTGCTATCGGTCGAGTTGTATTTATTCTGTCATACAAACTAGTTTTAGCGATGTTACATGTTGTCCGGAGCGGAAACAGCTGATCAGTCACGTGACGTGAATGTTCGCTTCGGCAGCACGAGTCGGCAAATGTGTTTCCATCTGTCGCTGTGCGCATCTGCTCATTTTCGAACATCCCAAAAACCACCTCAAGCGAGCGTATAAACTTTTTGGCGAACTTGAGAAAGTAAATACGGATTTTGCCGTTTCCATTAAGCTTTTCTGCTGCGATACTTCAAAATGCGCACCTAGAAACCTTGATGGAAACACGGCGATTGTCTCCTGTTGCCTCTGTCTCCTGAGTTCCTTGTGATTCCCTAAGTATGTAAGTTTGCTGCCCTGTCAGCTATTTTATGTTCTTAATTTCTGTGGCCGTCGCGGACGCCATTTTAAAGAGTCCTAATGGTGAACTACTTTTTTTAAATCCAGCAGATTTGACCATTTTGTGAAACTCTCAAGCTCAGAAAAACTTGTGCTATAACGTCAGCTATGAAATATATTTTTTCTCAGCAAAGAAATAATTGTTTTACCGTGTTTTGTTGTAAAATCCTGGCTTCTTTGGCCGTCGCGGACGCCATTTTGAAGAGTGCTAATGTGGCGAACTTTTTTTTAAATCCAGACGCGTCGCGTAGGCCGCTGAGAAACATCCACAAGTTCACCCTCCATGTTAAAAAGTCTTCGTCTGACTCTTCGAAAACAAGCAATAAGGCTGCAGAGTAACACACTGGCTGCTAACTGCTATAGAGAGAGCACACACCAAGAGACTGAGGGGGACGCTTTTTTGTCACGGACCACATCCGGCGCTGACAGGATATAGTCTGTTAGCTGTCGTCCGAGCTCGTAAATACATTATTTCGTTTTTACTGATAGATAATTAGTTATTAGCGGTGCTGCATTTTAAATAAAAATAGCACAAATCCGCTTATGAATTATAAAACTTAGTCAATCCGCTGTAAAGCTAACAGATTATTTAGCTACGCTATAAGCGGATTAGCGCATTAGCGCTACCTAGCGTTCGGAGGCCCACCACTGGGAGCCGCCCATGGCTTTGACCACAAAGTCCATGCGCCTCTGTCTCTCTGTTTCACGTAGCAGTCTGCAGTAAAGGCAAGTTTCGGGGGAGTCCAAAGCTGGTTTTGCGTGTAGCATCCCTAAGCAGACGGGACAGGCCTCGTGGGTGTCTATCGCTGAGAGGGAATAACCACATCCGATAGGGCAGGCTCGGGAGTCGGGGCTCGCTGGCCTGCTGTTCTTGTTGGAGTTCTTCGATTTTCTCTTGCACTTCTCCGGAGCCATGGCTGAGAAGAGACGTTGAGTTGTAGCCAGTTAGCCGTCCGCTAACCGTTACAAAGAAGTCCTCACATCGAACTTCTCTCTGTAGCTAGCCGTAGCCATTAGCTACGCAGGTAGCGAGGCGCAGCTAACTTCGTCTCGTAGCTGAGCTGCGAAAAGAGCAGAAAAAACCTCGAAATTTTCGGTAGACAACACTGGGTTAGCCTCCGCTAATCCCAGTGCTCACAGGAAAGTTTCTCTGTAACGCTCAGGGTAGGGAGTAAGCTCACCTCCAGTCGAGCAATCCAGTCACAGAGAGTCCTACAAAGTTCAGGTGTGAAACGAGGTGAAGGGCAAAAGAGGATGAAGGTAGGGTGTCAACCCCTTTATGCAAAGAGGGCGGGGCCTCCTTGCTGACGCCCACCTGGCTTAAAAGGCGTGATTGTATTACTTCAGGTGAACCGTGCGGGGGCGCAATTCCGATAGTCATATTTTGCACTGAGTGGACTGACTGATAAGGGAACTTATTGTTCCATATTTTCTTCAGATTCAGATTCAGTTTATTATTGCCATTGTCAATGAACAGGATTCACAGACTAGGAATTTGCTTCGGCATAACAGTGCATGAAATATAGAAACATAAAACATAAAAAACATAAACCATAAAACATCAATACAATATTCAGTGAACAAAACCTACTAAAAAACAGTGCAATTAGAGTGGTGCAATCAAAATACAGTGATACAGTGATTCCCAATCAAAATACAAAATACAGCGACCAAGGCAAGTTATGAGGTAACATGGTTATGAGTGTTCAAAAGTCTGACAGCAGAGGGGAAGAAACTGTTTTTATGGCGGGAGGTTCTGGTCCCAATTGACCGAAGCCTCCTGCCTGAGGGGAGTCGTTCGAACAGACCGTATGCAGGGTGAGAAGGGTCAGCTGTGATCCGACCTGCTCGCCTCACAGTCCTGGAGACGTACAGGTCATGGAGAGATGGGAGACTACAGCCGATTACCTTCTCAGCAGAGCGCACAATGCGCTGCAGTCTGTGTCTGTCCCTGACAGTGGCCCCGGCGTACCACACTGTGATGGACGAGCTGAGGATGGACTCGATGATGGCCGTGTAGAACTGCACCATCAGCTTGGCCGGCAGCTTGGCCTTCCTCAGCTGTTGCAGGAAGTACATCCTCTGCTGAGCCTTTTTGATGAGGGAGCTGATGGTTGGCTCCCACTTGAGGTCCTGGGTGATGGTGGTGCCCTAAAAGAGCACTTGTCTCTCAGACTGCATTGTGGTTCCTAGAGTTTCCAAAAGCAGAATGGGAGGAAGATCTTTCATTTATCAGGCTCCTCTCTTGTGGAACCAACTTCCAGTTTCTGTCCATAGTGTCAAGACTGGGTTTTTGAGTTTCAAAAACTGACCGAACACTGAGAAAGTTTTAACAATTTTATTAAGAAACTGGAAGCTGGAATGAGTCCATATCGTCACTGGCAACTGGAGTTCTGTGCAAGTGATGATAATATTAGCAACAGGGCTTGAACAAGTAGATGTTTTTATATTGAATAAAAACATTAACCTTCTTAGACTGTTTCTATTACGAAGGGGATTCCTTAGTGACGTAGGCCGGTGGTGATGTAGTCCAGGTTTACTTCCGTGTTCTCCTTGATCCTTCGAGCTGAGTTTTACACGAAAAGGGGGTTTTCCTGGTTCCGAAGCAGGGTCATACACAGGTAGTCAGAGAGGCGAATAATGTTAGAAGAGGCAGACTTAACTCGTGGTCGTGAAAGGCTGTCCTGGGTCCGTTTTCGTGAGGCAGATGACTGAGCAGGTCCGACAAGGGGAGAAGCAGGAGAGCGGAGTCCAATAACATGAGCAGAAGTCCAAACCAGAAAAGCAGAGTCCGTGGAAGTACAGATGGGGGCTGAGGCAAGAGACGTGAGACCAACAAACCAAACCAGGGTCGTAGCGAGCAAGACAAGGCAAGACATGGGCGCTGGATAACTACTAGGCAAAACTGTTCATAAATCTGGCAAAGACTGACTGAGAGCGTGGAGCTTATATACAAGGCACGACAGGTGAGAGCAATTATTGTTAACGAGATGTTGGGCAAGAGGGTGGAGAAACATAATGATGATCTAACTGCTGTGAATGTGAGATGATAAACTGTGATAAAAATAACTGTGACTAGACTTGGATTTAAACGTGACTATGATAAGATAACTATGACATGGACAAGACTAAAGAATACTGAGACATGATAAACTAGACTTGAGAATATAAACTAAAAACATAACTATGGCTGATAGAACGTGGATCATGACACATAGGGCTGACACATTGTCCAGTTTTAAGACTGGGCTTAAAACTTTCCTTTTTGATAAATCCTATAGTTAGGGTTGGCTTGTTATGCTGTCATAGGCTTAGACTACTAGAGGACAAACTGAACTCATTTCCTTAAATTAATTGTTACAATTGAATAGTTTTCATTTGCTACTATTTCTATCTTAATGTTATTTTTGACCTGCCAATGTGTATCTGTTCCTCTCAAACCCAGCCAGTCAAAGCAGATGGCCGCTTGTCCTGAGCCTGGTTCTGCTTATGTTTCTTCCTCATAAGGGAGTTTTTCCTTTCCACAGTCTCTTTCATGCTTGCTCAAGATGAGAGTCTGTGATGATGTTAAAGCATCTCTGACATGATTTTGTAACTACAGTACTGTATGCATAAAATTGCTCAACATAAATATCTTGTATCATTCAGCTATGTTTGTATTTGCAAACAAACATATAAATATATTTAATTTTGATTTTAAAGTGATTTTAAACTTTGCGCTGTGTTTATTCACGGGAAATCCGATTACACACGAATGTAACATATGTGACGTAGTATCAGGCAGAGGGCTCTGGTATGCTTTTACATATTAATGGCGGACAATTTAAAACCCGACGAATTTAGCAATCTAAGTGAAGATTTGAGCTATTTGTCTTCAGTTTGGGAAGCAGAAAGTTAGATGAACAAGAAACAGCAGGTTCTAATTTAGGTCTGCACCCGTATTTATTTGAGTTTTACCTTTTCAGGAAGCGAGGGAGCTCCGAGGGGGGGCAGCTTTATTTATTCCATTCTTGACGAAGTATTTCTTCTTTTGGGAAAGTGAAAAGGCTCACTTGTTCACTGATGATATTAGAACACCCAAATGCGACACAACGTAACGGCATTTTTCAAGTAAAAAAAAAAAAGGCGATCTGCAGGCGATCTTCACACAGACGCAGACTGCCTCTGCCCGATACTACGTCACAGATGTTGCATTCGCGTGTAATCGGATTTCCCGTGAATAAACACGGCGCAAAGTTTAAAATCACTGTAAAATCAAAATTAAATATATTTATAAGTTTGTTTTCAAAAACGAACATAGCTGAATGATACAAGATATTTATCTTGGGCAATTTTATGCATAGTTACAAAATCATGTCAGAGACGCTTTAAACTCAAAACAGTCTGCTCCTCAAATAAATAATAACATTATTTTTATATATGAATTTGTCTGTTCAGTGCCCTGAGATGACTTATTTTGTGACTTGGAACAATATAAATAAATTGAATGAAGTAATTATCCTGTGTCCTTTGCTTGTTGTTTTGTTGTACAGTACTTTGAATCCCTACACTCATGAACCTCTACTCAGGATCATCACTGTGGGAAAAAAAGCCCACTGTATTTGCCACTTTGACTGTTGATATGTGCTGCTGATTATCCCTTATGCTGATCTCATGCTGCTGTATTCATTCATACTCATCTACTTACACAGACTCATGTTTGTGCTGCTGTTGTTCAGTGTATTGTTTTTGCAGCATTAAGTGTTTAGCGTATTCTTTATTTAGTGTCTTCTTAGTTAATATCTTAGATCTTTATTGCGATTTTCTTTTACAATTTATACTTTTGCTATTGTTGGATGTAACTGGAACCCTGTGTACACAATTTTGTTTCACATCATGTACCACATGTGATGCGAATGACAATAAAACCTTGACTTGACTTTTTGTTGGCTTTGTTGCTTTTTTAAAGTGCTTTATAAATAAAATGGTATGGTATGGTATGGTATGGTATGGTATGGTATGGTATGGTATTAGGGATTAGGTATTTATAAAACAATTTTGACTGAGATTAGACCGTTTTCATTCATTCTGACTGAAAAAATAAATAAACAGTGCCACTTTCAGCCACTAGATGGTAGCAGAGTAGTAGTAGTTGGGCATACTGTTGTATCATGTAATAGATAAAAGTGGCTATAATGACAAATTCATAAAGTTCAATACAAAAACAATTGGGCTTTATTTATTATACTTTATACTTTGTTTTTTTCTTGAACGTTTTTTAATTTACCATGTCCTGGATGACTGAGAATCTTCTCCAGATATTAATCACACAATCGGCTTGCCATACTCCCCCCCCCCCACACACACACCTTCTTTCTGCTTGCTGCTTGGAGCAACTGTCAAACAAGCTGCACCGCCCTCGCAAAATTCAGCTAATTTGACCATTAAAGTGCATTTATTAAGCAAGCGTTAGACTGAGACACAGTTTTGCTATAATTTCCAACAAACAATTGTTTTTAGGTGTTTATCTTGTTAAATTTCTAACGCAGCTGCAGTGTTTCTCCTTTTATTCCTCCCTCTGCACACTCCCGTGAGCACCAAGGCAGCAAAACAATTTTTGAAATTCAGCTGATTTGACCATTAAAGTGCATTTATTAATAGTTCAACAGAGACAAACACTGCTATAATTTCAAGCAAACATAATTGTTTGCACTGCGACTCGTCGCATGCACGTGTTTACTTCCGTGTATCGGCTTTTGAAATGCAGCTGATTTGACCCTCAAAGCGCATTTAGTAAGCAAATGTTAGACTGAGACACACTTTTACAATAATTTCCAGCAAACAAATAATTGTTTTTAAGTGTTAATTTTTTTAATTCTTGTTAAGGTCCTCACTTGCACGCTCTCGCAGCCACCATTTGGCAGCCCATTGATTTTTGGCACAACACTGGCCCACATTTCCTGGTTCGGACCACATTTCCAGGTTGTCAGCGGTGAAGCCTAAAGCCCCCGGCAGAGCTTAGCGTACTGCCTGTACGCTGCACTACGCCATACGTACGCAGAGGCACAAGCGTAGCCCCGCAGGGCACGAAAGCGCAAAGCTCAAATTTTAATACCGCGTACGCAATGCGCGTTGTCTCAATAAACTGCCCGGCGCCGGACTGTTTTGTATGTTACACAAATGAATTAAATTCCCCTTATTCATCGCTGATCTGGACTTTTCTTTTGTTTTTTTGCCAAAAGTCAAGTAATCGCTTCCTCCTCCGTTAACTCCATGACTGAAATGAATGAATTTGTCACGAGCAAATTAAAACTCGGGTCCTACCTGGCTGCGCGACGTTCTAAATATTTCCTGGTGGGCTGTGGGCTGCAGGACCATTGCTCCCTGTTTTTATTTTTATTTTTTAGAACTTTTTATTAACATATAAAGTTTAGAAACACCGCAGAGGCTGCAGCCAGCCAGCTCATGCCTTTTTTTTTGGTCTCCCACTCGACCTGTCAATCAATTCAGTAGGCGTGTCAGCAAATGACCAATCAGCGACCTCAGTTTGTCCTGTAGGTAAACGATCTGCGCGCAGCTGCTCAAATTACAACAAGAATTTGGAGCGAAAACACGAGCATTTAACGCGAGAACGAAAGCAGAGCTGTGCCAGTGAACGCGTGCGCACAGAATGCGCACGTAGAGCGGCGTACAGGCAGTACGCTGAGCTCTGCCGGAGCCTTAACAAACGCGACGCATCAGCAATGACGCATAATAGGGAGCCAAGATGGTCTAGTGGCAGGGCTTTTGACTACGGATCCGAAGGTCGCGGGTTCGCGCCCCGGCCACTACCCAGCTTGGGGTGTCTATGAGTGCACACCTATTTCTCCAGCTCCCCGGGCGCTTTCGGGCTGCTCACTGCACCACCTGGTAGGTGGTTGGGTTAAATGCAGAGACGAATTTCGTCTGTGTATGGGAACATATGCAGATGACAGGAATAGACATTATTATCAGAGTCAGAGTCAGAGAGAATTTATTGTCATTTGCACCGCATGTAGTACATGTGTTGAAAACGAGATTATGTACACAGGGTCCCAGTTACATCCAACAACAAATGCAAGAGAAAAACAATAATAACATCTAGGATTAACTAAGAGAGACATCAGCTAGTAATACACTAAGCCCTAATGTAGTAGAAAAACATCATTATAAACAGCAGCACGAACATGAGCAGATGGTCACAGATGAACGCAGCAACAAGAAACAGATCAGCATCAGCATGATGTGACATTTTGCAGTGTTTATTCTTATTATTTATTTATTCATGAGTCTGACAGCCTCAGGGTAGAAGCTGTTCCTCAGTCTAGTGGTTCTACATTTGATGCTCCTCAACCTCCGTCCCGAGGGGAGTGGTGCAAAGAGTGAGTGTGCTGGGTGAGTGAGGTCTTTCATGATGCAGGTGGCTCTTTTTCTGCATCTGGAGGTGTAAATGTCTGTGATGGTGGGGAGACTGACTCCCACAGACTTCTGTGCAGCCTTCACCACTCTTTGTAGAGCTTTCCTCTCTGCAACTGTGCAGCCTCCATGCCACACGTTGATGCTGGAGCACAGGACGCTCTCCACTGCACACCTGTAGAACGAGGTGAGGACTGAGCTTCTCAGACCGGCTCGTCTCAGCCGTCTGAGGAAGTAGAGTCTCTGATGACCTTTCTTGATCAGGCTGGTGGTGTTATTGCTCCAGCTGAGGTTATCATTCATGTGTACACCCAGGTATTTGTAGCTGGAGACCACCTCCACCGCAGATCCACCTATATACAGTGGGGTGTGGGTGTGTTTGTTCCTTCTGAAGTCCACAATCATCTCCTTCGTCTTCTTCACATTCATGTGAAGGTTATTCTCTTTGCACCAACTCTCCAGATGTTCCACCTCCTGTCTGTAGCTGGATTCATCATTATCTGTGATGCATCCCACCACAGCTGTATCATCTGCAAACTTAACAATATGACAGCCTGGATGTGTGGCTGTACAATCATATGTGAGCAGAGTAAACAGAAGAGGGCTCAGCACACATCCCTGAGGAGAGCCAGTGCTGAGGGTGATGGTGGAGGAGGAGAAGTTGTGGATCTTCACGGACTGTGGTCTGTTTGTTAAGAAGTCTAAGACCCAGTTACAAATAGAGGGGCTTAGTCCAAGTGTGGATAGTTTGTCTATCAGAGTTTGGGGGATCATGGTGTTGAAGGCAGATGTGAAGTCCACAAAGAGCAGACGCACGTATGAGTCCTTCTGATCCAGGTGGGTGAGAGCAGTGTGGACCACGGAGGAGATGGCGTCCTCTGTTGATCGGTTCTCACGGTATGCATATTGATGAGGGTCCTCGTTGATGTTGACGGCTGTCTTGATGTGGGACATGACCAGTTTCTCAAAACATTTAGCGACTATCGGGGTGAGGGCCACCGGTCTATAGTCATTCAGACCAGTCACTGTGGAGCTTTTTGGGACTGGGATGATGGTGGCAGTCTTCAGGCAGGTGGGAACTGACTCCAGTGCAAGTGAGGTGGTGAAGATGTCAGCCAGCACCTCACAGAGCTGGTCCGCACATTCCTTCAGAACTTTCCCTGGGATGTTGTCTGGACCCGTAGCTTTATGAGGGTTGATCCTTCTGAGACTGCCTCTCACTTCTGCTGCGGTCACTTTGAGGTGCTCCTCGTCTGGTGATGAGGTGAGTCTGGTGCTAGTTGGTCTGTTTGGATCATCAAAACGTGCATAAAACTTATTGAGGGCATCAGGCAGGGATGGGTCCCTGGGGCATTGTTTGCTTTTGCCCTTGTAGTCTGTTAAGCATTTGATGCCCTGCCACATGCTCCGTGGATCATGTGAGGTGAACTGTCCCTCGATCCTCTGTGCATACGCGGCTTTGGCCTTCTTTATGCCATCATCCAGT
>JBBPBX010036533.1:7902-31431 GCA_038048925.1 Garcialebias charrua | reverse complement strand
CTGCCATGCAAGGCGCTTTCCAGTCCTACCGGGAGCAACTCGGGGTTAAGTGTCTTGCCCAAGGACACAACGACACATGGTGTGGGGAACCGGGTTTCGAACTGCCAACCTTCCGATTGGGGGACGACTGCCATTACCTCTACGCCACGGCCGCCCGTATACACACAAATATGATTTTGGGGAAAAGAGTGAGAAAACTTAGCCTTCTTTAGAGCTTTATAGCTCAGACACTTGACAGTGGAAAAATAATTCAAGGTTTAATCAAGACACATCAGGACTTTACTTGTCTGCACAGTCATTGTGATGTTTTTAATGGTTTTTACATTCCGGTAATTACATTTATAGTTTTGTGATTTCTTTTTAAAGTATTAGCTACAAAATGTTCAATTTAAGGTGATGTCAGGCACAACACATTCTTAACTGTCTACACATGTCCAAATGTTAACAAATTAATCATGAATTCTGTAAATAAAAGAATATCCATATACATACATACATACATACATACATACATACATACATACATACATACATACATACATACATACATACATACATACATACATACATACATACATACATACATACATACATACATACATACATACATACATACATACATACATACATACATACATACATACATACATACATACATACATACATACATACATACATACACATACATACATACATACATACATACATACATACATACATACATACATACATACATACATACATACATACATACATACATACATACATACATACATACATACATACATACATACATACATACATACATACATACATACATACATACATACATACATACATACATACATACATACATACATACATACATACATACATACATACATACATACATACATACATACATACATACATACATACATACATACATACATACATACATACATACATACATACATACATACATACATACATACATACATACATACATACATACATACATACATACATACATACATACATACATACATACATACATACATACATACATACATACATACATACATACATACATACATACATACATACATACATACATACATACATACATACATACATACATACATACATACATACATACATACATACATACATACATACATACATACATACATACATACATACATACATACATACATACATACATACATACATACATACATACATACATACATACATACATACATACATACATACATACATACATACATACATACATACATACATACATACATACATACATACATACATACATACATACATACATACATACATACATACATACATACATACATACATACATACATACATACATACATACATACATACATACATTACGTTTACCAGCTTCTTCCTTTTAGGGTCACGGGGGTCCCTCGTCGTGACCATATCCAGCAGTCACTGTGTGAGAGGAGGGGGACACTGCAAGGTCACAAGTCCACACAGGGACACAGAGACAAACAAGACAAACAGCCATTCACTCTCTCCCACCTAGAGACAATTGGGATTAACCTGTATAAATAAAGGTTGAATGAATTTGGAATTATCTATCAGCCTAAAATGAATGTTTTTGGTCTGTGGGAGGAAATTGGAGGATCTGGAGAAAACTCACCTATGCATGGAAAGAACATGAAAACTCCACTCAGATGCTGGTTAATGGCAGGCTGGGGTTACATATATCAAAACATTGATATTGTTGTCATTTCACCCCATGTCTATAGGACTTTTATTCTGTAAAGTCAGCTCACACTGCAGTGTGCACAGCCTGCCTCTCTCAGAAACTTATCTTCAAATCGACAGTCTTTTTGACTTGTCACATCTCCCACATAAACACTGCAGACACAAAAGTTGACATATGTGACAAGTGTTGTCAGAAGACTGCTACCGTACTTAGTTTAGAGTGTCTTTCAAAACACCTTTTTATTTTTTGCACAGCAAATGTTTGTCTGAGGCTTACTTTCTACTCTGCATTTCTGTTCTCTTTTATTGAGAGCACTGTTGAGCCACTGGCAGAAGACTTACCAGTTTAGGTTAGTGATTCTCTTGACTTTTCTTACACAACTTATACAGCAAATGGAGATCTTATCAGCAGTTAGGGGTGGGCAAACTTCTTGACTCATGGGCCACAATGGTTTCTAAAAATTGACAGAGGGGCCAGGCCAGGAGCAGATGCATCAACTGTTTATGTAAACTAATGTGAACAACATGTAAATGCTATACATGAAAGTTTTATGGTCTTATGCAAGGCTTATTGTACAAAATATTTTTAATACGATTATTTGAAAAAAATGGGAGTAATGCAGTGCTGCATTCATGTGGTGTTGCAAATATTGGAAAAATGACTTTCTGAGTTGACTCAGTCAATTTTTAGCTCAAATATAATTTCTCCCTGTGATGGACTTGCGGGTCTCCAGTCCATCTGGGCCACATAGGGACAAACAAGGCAAACAAACATTCACGCTCACTCACAATACATGTTTTTCCGTCTGTGGGAGGAAACCAGAGTACTCAGAGAAAACTCATATATGGAGAGAACATGCAAACTCCACCCAGAAAGATCCCTGGCCTGGATAATTTAATAATATATTTTGTACAAGTTTGAGGGGCTGTATGTGGCCCACGAGCTATCGTTTGCCCACCCGTACCTGGCTTAGATCAACTGTGATGATTAACTGGAGCTTGCGGGCCACTTTGAGTTAGTTGGAGGGGGCTTTTTGCACCAGTGGTGGTGACATTTTAAAACTAAGAAAAAAAAAAAATTTGATAATTTTTACATTTAAAAAAAATGATGTAAAGAAGTAAAAACAACTAGTTTCTACCTTTAGATGAAAATGAAAGCACTGAACCCTGCAGGCCTATGTGGCCTTTTATGTGAGGAGAAATTAAAGTATCCCACTTTGAAGTAATAAAGCAAAAAATAGTAGTGCTGTTCAAACATTTGCATGAATTTGACAAAAAATAACATCCCAAGCTAGCCTTTTTTTGTTTTGGGTAAAAACCAGAACAATTAAATGTCCTGTACGTTTTCATCAAAGCTTCATAGATCAGGGACTAAAGAGCTTCATGTGGCCCCAGAGCCACAGGTTGCAGACCCCTGCACTAGACACTGCATATTGTCATTGCCTAAAACTTTGGCATCAACCTTGTCAGTTAGGAAAATAATTTAAAATCCACAGAACCAATTTTAATGAAACTTTTAGAGAGTAAATACTGGGTGTACACCTACAACTCATTGACTTTACCCAGCATTAAAATGTCTATAATTTAGTCGGGTTTAGTGAACTAAATTTAGTTTACTTTGTAATAGAACCAGATTGTCCATAAGCTCAATGCTAATCATTTACAAGATTTGACCAAAAGGGTATTACTCCAGCCTTACTGTAAAATAACATTTTCTTTTAAATTGGCATAAAGGGTGGGAGGCAACATGCATTCCTTAAAAAATGCTAGGCCTTTATTTACAAAAGTAAACACCACATTACGCACTGGATTTGTAAAAAGAAAGTTAAGGAATGTTGAAGCACTTGCATTTTCAAAGTTTCTTCAGAAATATTCTAGTGATACTCTTGTCCTTTGTAGAAATAAAGTATAGCAGTCATTCCTGTGGTTTATAACCAAATAACAGTTGTTTAACAAGTGCAACTTTGTTGTCACTCCTGCTGAGCAGATACATTCACGCATTAGCTGCCAGGCTGTCTGCTCTATAATTATTAGTTTTTTACTTAACGTCTTTACATTTATCCCCTTAAGATGTACTGTGGAGAGACCAGAGTAAACAGAAGCGATCTGCGACAACTACATCTGCGCAGACGATGCCGAAGGAAGTTGTGAAAAGAGAGCGGTGGAGGGAAGATGACATCATCGTGGACGCTCCATCTGTCAGTTCTTATAAGAAATGGGTTACAACAGAGATCTGATCGACACAAGGCCTCACGCTTTACCAACCACTGGCTCACAAACGTTACGATAACTTGAATTTAATATTTCAAGTGAAGTTATTGCCATCGCAAATTTCCCCTTTCTTCAGGTGTGTTTTTGTTCATTTTCAAAAATATTATGCTTTTTAGCAAATGTTAAAGCGTTTTGATATCACTGGACGCATCAGATTTGTGTTTGTAAGCTGTGCCATGTTGTGCGTGGAAAGAAGGAGAGCGAGAGACAGAAGAAGAGAGATGCTTGGGGAGCCAGAAAACAACACTATCAAAGGAGGGCTTCAAAGACTATCAGCTACGTCTCCTGGGTAATTTGCGATCCTGCATTCTTTCAACTTCAAAGCGGCCGCTGTGTGCTGGAATACTGCAAGTGGGAGTGAAAGTGGGGGGGTGAGACGAAGGTTTTCGACGAGGGGGGAATCTGATTTCTCTAATAAATGCTGACACCAGACCTGTTTGATATTAGATTCAGGGAACAGTTTGATTTGTTATTGCCTTTGAAACTCTTCAGACGTCCTTCAGAGTGGCAGACTGGCTACCACTGTGCCCTGAGAGCAAGGGAGAAGAGCAGAGAGAGACAGGCTGATGACCATTAAGGTGCTATTGATTAGGCGTCTTGTTGTCTGACTTTTTGCCTGTGTCTTTACTGGGACTCATTCGGTTCACCCTTTAATATGCTATCAACAACTCAATGTACTGGTACCTTTAATAAAAAAAATAAAAAAACATTTTAAAGAGCTGAGAAGCCGGATTTTTGCTGAAGATAGCTCATTAGACGTGACTCAATGACTCTACTGGGGATCTGGTTTGAAAGGCACTAAAGCGTTGCTCGTATAAAAATAATTTTTATATATTTTACAATATTTTTCACAAAAATCCCTATTAAAGTAAAAAGCATAATCCTCAACATTAATGTACAGCTACAAAAACACTAAATGTGATAATCTAGATAGGTAAACACGCAACATTTAGCATTATGTTGGCGCTGTGGTGACATAATGTCTTTTTCAAAACCTAATTTATAAGAAACATTGCGTGGCCTCAAAAGACCTTGTTGAAAATGCAGAGCTGTTAGGGAGAAGCTGCTCGTATACTGTAGAATATTTTGGTACCTACAACTGCAAGTGGAAGATGAATAGCAAAGGAGGAAACTCTCAGGGGTTGTTAAATAACTTCTAACAGGGAAGTTCTCAGCTGCTGTTTATGCATATTTTGGCACACTGTGAAGATTTCTATCTCAAAGTCAGTTTACAGCATGACTGCACTGTAGGGGCAGTTTAGCCTGACTGTCCATCAGTCAACATTTATATCCCCCGCCACCATGTAAAGTGGACAATCATGTAATTGCCTGTCAATGTGTTTGTTTGTGTGTGTGTGTGTGCGTGTGCATGTGTGTGTGTGTGTGTGTGTGTGTGTGTGTGTGTGTTTGACTGTAGTGTTAGCAAAATATATAATGAATCACTGTGAAATACTCAAAAAATAATCATTGATGAACATCTGCAACATTTGGAATCAACCCGATTCAAGATGGCTGCTACAGCTAATGTCCTTTGGCAAACATAAGTGTGGCTGTAGCTCTGTCATTTTTATAGATGTGCAGAAATTGGATTAGGTAGTAGCTGAGAGTCATCCCCAACACACACTGTATGTCAAGCACTAACAAGATTGTTGTTTAACAACATGCAAGACAACAGTTAATACTCTAAAAAAGCTAAGTCTGGTCCTCTGGACATTCAAAAATCAAAACAAAACAAAGCAAAAAAAATTGTAGAAATGTTTCGTCTTTCATCCGAAAGACTTCCTCAGTCTGAGAAGCTGTATTCAGCTCAGTCTTATAAATAGCACCCTCTCACAGTGGATCAACCAGTTGGCTGATGACAGCCGAAACCAGCTACTCACATGATCAATGAGGACCATCAGCCTAAAGAAGGATCGTTAGCACCCTTATGGTTGTTTGCTATCTACCTTATTCTGTAAGAGCATATGTGGGCTGCCATGACAGACCGGTACCGCCCCCTCTCGGTTTTATACTTCCGGCGGAAGTCAGCTACCAGTGTTTTTGCTGAGAAATGCATGCCTGCACACCAGTTAATTTTTTCTCGTTTTTTTTTTTTTTGGTTGTTTCTTGCTGGGTTAGAGGGTGTTACAGCCGGGTAGACGTTTGGGCAAAGCGCTGTTCTCACTTAATCCCAAAAATAATGAAACGTGAAGGATCTATCTCCATCGGAGTAGCTCACTGCAGCTCCTCCTCCAGCTAGGATCTGCTCTCGAAGACGTCGCGCTCTGATCAACTTTTGTTCGGTAGACAAAATATTCTATATAAATCATTTTGTGAAACAATGTCAGAAGGGAGAGGGAAGTCTGGGCCTCCCTACTTAGGCTGCTACCCCCGCGACCCGACCCCGGATAAGCGGACGAAAATGGATGGATGTAGGGCTGTGCGATATGCCGATATATATCGTGGGGACGATAGAAACGTGTCTATCGTGGGGACGATAGAAACGTGTCTATCGTGCTACTTTCCTTCTATCGTCTCTATCGTGATAAATAAGAATAAAAAAATAACTGTCGCAAAGAAGCTTCATATTGTGGTTTTGCGAGATGACGGCGCTGCTTTATGTTTGACGCACGCGCGGGTTTGCGACACATGCTTTACGTTGTTAAACTCGAGAGCAACAGAGCCGCAGGCGCATGAAGCCGGTGTCTCAACAAGGAGAAAACAGCTGCACAGGCAGCCCAAGAAGAATAACTTTTACCAAAAAGAGGGGGAAGCTCACCTTGTTAGCTTCCATTATTTCGCTCCGCTGAAACTCGGAGACAAAATGGGTCCAGAGGACACGAACCCAGAGTCCAACCGAGTCCGAACTCGGGTCCAGTTAACCAATACAAAACAGACCAGAGACACAACAGAACCGCAATCAAACGCAACGTTTTCTCTTTTCTGTTTCTTGCTTTGTTTACTCAAACTTCAGAGCGGATTTCTTCTTCGTGAGTTTCATTAGCAGCTGTTGTTTTACCGCCACCTGCAGGAAAAATTTGGACCAAAGTAGAAAAGGAGTTGTTTGTTTGTTTGTTAGTTTATTCATTTTATAATATGAAATACAACAATTAACGTATTCATAATAGAAAAAAAATAAAATAAAATGAAAGGTAGCAGATGAAGAATAAATCTTATTAAATCTGCTCCTTATTCATCTAATAACAGTTCAAACAATATTTTCTATAATAACAAAATAAGTAAATAACTCAGTCAATTTTCAATTCACATATATCACACATTAAATTAGATTCATTTATATTTTTTTAGCAATTCATTTTTTACCAGTTTCTTAAATACAAGGAATGATTTGGCTTCCTTAACATTTGTCATTAAGTCATTCCATAATCGTACTCCTTGAATTAAGGTAGATCTTAGGTAGATCTAGTTTCTACTTTGGTCCAAATTTCCTTGTTCTTTTTGTTCACATTCTTATAATTGTAACTATCTGTAGTAAAATAATAAAATAAAAAAACTTTGGTCCAAATTTTTCCTGTACACACACACACACATCGTGTTGTATATATCGTGATATATATCGTTATCGTGATATAAAAAAGTCCATATCGTGATATATGATTTTTTCCATATCGCCCAGCCCTAGNCTACCAAAAGATAGACCTTTTATTGAAACAATCATAAACGTACATTAAACATTTGTATCGATATTAGCTCTGATTTAATAACTACTTGTAGACAAGAATTCAAATTAAACAAACAGACAGTTAGGCAGAAGGTCTCTGAAGGACAACAGGAAAACTGTTTACATAAGCGACCAGATGAACTGGCCCGTGAAGTGAAAATTATGTCTAGCTTGATAGACAAAACAGAGAAGGAAGTGAAAAGTTTCCTTGACTTGTACCTTAGATTCAAAGCCTACTGTACTGAAGAATAAACCAGCAGAAGGGTCAAACTCATGCAAGTAACAGATCATCATTAAATGACAAAAGTATACTGTTGATCAATTCTGAATTAACACACATTAAAAGAAAGTTCTTTCTGATTGATTGGTGTCCATTAATTCAAAATAATTGTAACAAAATAGTGTCCACTTGTCTTCTTCAGAGCTCAAGAAAAGTGTAACACTCAGAGTTTCAGAGAGATGTGAAGAGGTTTAAATCCCATAACGGACATGAGAGTGCTGTATTGCTACAGTCCCCCTTTTTGGAAATCATCGCCTGTCCTTGGAGAGGAGTTCCAACACAAAAGGATACCACCGAATGTCTCTGACCTCTATGTAATCTAGCAAGTGGAGAAAAAAAAAATCAAAAATTTTACTCCCATAATGTTTTGGAAATTCCATACTGTTCGTAAGTAATCCCCGTACGGGCTACCAAATGTAAGAGATATAGGCGGGCGGTCAGTTTACTGACTTACCTATATTTTAGATGAAAGGTCTGAGCAGATTTTATCTACAAAAATCTATTATTAATATTCGCGAGTTCACCCTTTTTCCGGTATTAAAATTGCTTTAATGTGACTGAACGAAATGTAATTTCATGAGAGACTTCAACTTATGTTGATCTACCAAAAGATAGACCTTTTATTGAAACAATCATAAACGTACATTAAACATTTGCATCGATATTAGCTCTGATTTAATAACTACTTGTAGACAAGAAATCAAATTAATCAAACAGACAGTTAGAGTCTAACTCCTGTTGGCACATTTACTTAACAGATCAATGGCTTAAGAAATATAAGATTAAGGAGGAAGAAGTGAAAAATGAAAGCTAGTTTAAAGGAAGTTAATTATTTTGAAATGACGGGGTGACACTTTCACAACACGAGTTCAGCTGGACTTCTCACACGTTCAGAACACAATCAACGCCTCGTTACCTGTTGACGATACGTCTCTGGAGATAAGAGTTGAAGTTTTGTGGACACTAACGGACTGTGTTGTCCAGTTCACGTCCAAATGACTTCTGCGCGTGTGTGCTAATTCAGACGAGCAAAAAGAGCGTTTCTCCCGGCAGGAACAGAGCCAGTTCCTGACTGAGTTTCAAAATAAAAGTCCCAGAAAACAAATTCTTTCAGAAATGAGTGAGTGAGTCACAGTAAGGCTTTACTGTAACTCCGGCTGAGAACGTAGGTCTAATTGACATTTGACCAGGACATTCACCAGCTTCTGAAGAAGAACCATTTGTTGAGTTAGTGGTCCCTCTTTGCACTAAAGTCAAAACGGAAGTTAGACTTTATATGGAAGGCGGAGTCTGCCCACCTCCTGAATGGCTACTGGCTGGTTTAACAAAATAACGAATGGATTTTTCATCCCCATAGGCAGAAGGTCTCTGAAGGACAACAGGAAAACTGTTTACATAAGCGGCCAGATGGACTGGCCCGTGAAGTGAAAATTATGTCTAGCTTGATAGACAAAACAGAGAAGGAAGTGAAAAGTTTCCTTGACTTGTACCTTAGATTCAAAGCCTACTGTACTGAAAAATAAACCAGCAGAAGGGTCAAACTCATGCAAGTAACAGATCATCATTAAATGACAAAAGTATACTGTTGATCAATTCTGAATTAACACACATTAAAAGAAAGTTCTTTCTGATTGATTGGTGTCCATTAATTAAAAATAATTGTAACAAAATAGTGTCCACTTGTCTTCTTCAGAGCTCAAGAAAAGTGTAACACTCAGAGTTTCAGAGAGATGTAAAGAGGTTTAAATCCCATAATGGACATGAGAGTGCTGTATTACTACATATACATGACACACACACATTGTATTTAATATACATAATATTTGAATACAGCAACATTGTCAGACTATAACTATCCGTTTGTTTTGATTTTAGGTCCCCGTTACTCTCATGTGAATAAAGCAGTGGGATGCTGTCTGTACAGAAAACATTCCATAACACACGCTCATCTTTTGGGTATTACTACATTTGTTCTATTGAATTACTGTATTTCTTTTTTTCAGGAAGGCCTGCACACCAGTCCAACACTGGTCTCCTACACTGAAGTTGACAGACACACTTCCTCTGAGAAAGTCAGCAGCAGACAATAGCAGGTAAAGACACAAGCAACCAGCACAATAATTAAAAAAATTAATTAAATCTAAGATAAAATTACTAAAATCAATATAAAATTGAACATATATTTTTTTATGAATTAGTATAAATGTTAGGAGCAACTGTATTTATTTTTTCTACTTTGAGACAAGTTCTTTTTCTACTTTACAGACGAGTGAAGGGCCGAGATCCATCCAGAGATAAGTTCGTACACCTGGGTCCAGTCTCAGATCCTACACCTGGGTCCAGTCTTGGATTCCTGAGGAGTTGGCTGCAATCGGGTTGGTTACACATGATGAGGAATCTGTTCCAGTTTGCTGGTCTCCATCATTCCTTGTTGAAGTGTTTTTGATCTGGTATTTATTCTGTAGCCAAATCATTTTCATTAAACCACCCACAGTTCTCATATTGTACAGTATTCAGTTTCAACTGTTTTGAATTTATAATTATAGCTTGTACTCTGAACTTTATCAGTCTCCTGGATGAGGAAACTTATAAGCAAAATGAATGTTTTTATGTTTTGTACATGTGAATAAAACACTAAACTGGCCAAAGAACAATCACTACATCTGGGTTTTATTTTTGTGCATTAGAATGTCTAGTAGATGTGACATCACATCATGGTGATGCTGATATGTTTTCTTGTTGCTGTGTTCATCTGTGACCATCTGTGACCATCTGCTCATACAAACTCATGTTCGTGCTGCTGTTTATTCCCACTATATTAGGCTTAGTGTATTACTAGTTGATGTTTTTCTTAGTTAGTTCTCGATGTTATTACTGTTTTTCTCTTTCATTTGTTGTTGGATGTAACTGGGACCTCGTGTACATAATCTCGTTTTCATCTCATGTACCACATGCGGTGCAAATGACAATAAAGACTCTCTGACTCTGACTCTCTGACTCTGACATAACAATGAAACTACTTCACATTATTAGACATTAAACAGTGTATCTTAATTATTGAAATAACAACAACAAAGAACAAATGTAAATGAACAGCAGATTTATTTATAGAAAATTTGATTTTCACTCATTTGTTGCTATGTACGACTGCAGTTTCCATCCATCTCCTGGGAGTATGCTGGTGAAGATTCTACAACCTGAGAGTACCTTAACACAGAAATACAACAAAGGAGGAAAATGATTAAAATGCTGTTCTTGTTTCAGGTTTAAAGCTGTTCTTGTTTCAAGTTTAAAGCAATATTTAACCTGCAGCCCTCTGAGAACCTGAGGGCTGCAGAGAATGTTGCTGTTTGCATGAAATAATAGAAGATATATATATATATATTATCAATTAGTGGCGCAACTACATATTTTTGAGGTGGATGCGAAAACATCAACGGGGCGCCCCCCCACCACCCTTTTTTTTTACCTGCCGCCTCATGCAGCTTTCCTCCCTTAGTCATGCACTTAGAAAATACAGTAGCAATATTACAGATTTTTTTACGTTACATATTATATCAGGTGATAATTTCAATGATAAACAAATAAGAAGTTTAATAAAGTACAACTATATATCAGTAGTGGCAATCAGTGCTCAACATTTTATGTAGTGAAAATATGAAATCTTAACAGCCTGGAGTCCATGTCAGAGTTTTAACATTTATGACATTTAAACTGTTACTTTCCGTGAAAGAAGACAATGAAAGATGGTCATCAGAAATTCAAACCATCATGGTATACAGTATAGGTTTTTGTTGCCTCCCTAATGTAATTATTCCTACCTGATGTCATCACTTGTCTCCTCTATCACTGACCTCGTGTCTGTCTCCTTCACCCTTTGTCTGTGGCATTCTGCACTGTCATATGGTCAAAAAAGCATTATATATTAGTTGTAAAAATTACAGATCTTAATACAGTTTTTAAAAATAATGTTTACATGTTATTGCTTGGGATTAAGTAGCTGTTCCCTCACTTCCACCTGCATTAGACCAACCTGTTGCCTTCCCCAGTCTGTCCTGATTCCTCTGTCATCTTCTCTTCCTTCTCTCCATCCTCACAGCTGAATGACATTAATTTTGTGTTAAGTAGGTTTAAAAATACAGCAGTCAAACCACAATAGAAATGAAACTTTAATTTAAATGATCTCCTTGTTGGATAACAGTTACTGACTGGACATTTCATCTGATCTGACTTACCAGATACATCACAACACACACCACTGTAGTGATATTAAATAAGACATTTAAACTCAAGTGTCCCTCTGCCAACCTTTTTGAGTCTAAGGGCTATAGTGACACTGAGGACTAATTTGTCAGATGCACACATAAACTTGTACAACTCATCTTTAATTAAAGAATCAATAATAATAAATGTACATATGAGTGAATAAATTGCAACACTGGAGCGTTGGAACATAGCTGGGAACTGCTGCCACATCAGTTTAGCTTTCCTATGTTAATGTTTCCTGAGTTTTATTTAGGTCATTCTTACACTTAGTGTGTGGATGTGTGGGACATGTATCAAATATTCATAAAAATATTAAACAAATCATGTGTTTAGGGGAGGCTACATTTATTTAACAGCCAAATATGGGAAGATTCCTATTAGGCTAGCTTTAGCTAACCTGAATATTTTACAACCCTCCTGTCCTGCTAATACACTGACAGTACTTGCCTTTTGCACCCTGGATAGTTTTTTTTCTGCCGCTCCAAAGTGAAGTGCACGAGTGAAAAAATAAATAAATAAATAAATAAATAATGCGCCTGTTAGGGGCGCGTGTTCACAGCACCTGTGTGTGAAGGGAGAGCAGAGAGATAGGAGGAGGGAGGTGAGGGAGCAGGTGGGGGGAAGCCTAAGCAGTGCTGTTTCCCTGTTATTGATCATTTCATTCAGTTAAAGAAGATGCCTGCTAGAAAAACATTTTTTCTAGAGACGGTTTTGGCGCCCCCTGTAGGGCAGTGCCCGTATGCCTTGCATAACCTGCATAGTGGCGATTTGCGACCCTCAACTATGTTCTTTTTTGCAAACAAAATGACAAATTAATGAAAATTCCTTCCGAACTGAATTTAAAAATAAAAAACGCCTTTCTCTCTGAAAAATCCGACTACAAGCGAATGCAACATTTGTGACGTAGGAGAAAGAACGTATTTAGAACGCCCCATATAAATATTCATGCGAACAAGAAATAAAACAACAAAATTATCAATCTAAGTTAAGATTTGAGCTATTTGTCTTTAGTTTTGGAAGCAGGAAGTTAGATGAGCAGAAACAGCAGGTTCTAATTTAGGTCTGCACCCGTATGTATTTGACTCTTACCTTTTCAGGAAGCAGGGAGCTCAGTCCGAGGGGGGCAGCTTTATTTATTCCATTTTTGACGAAGGTCTTACATCTTTTGGGAAAGTGAAAAGGCTCACTTGTTCACTGATGATATTAGAACAACACCCAAAGGCGACACACTGAACCGGCATTTTTTAAGTCTTACAAAAAAAAGTGATCTGGCAGAGAATGCGTTATGTGTTAATGGCAGAGCCTGCTTCCTACCACAAATGTTGCATTCACTTGTAGTCGGATTTTTCAGAGAGAAAAGCGGTTTTTAATTTTAGACTCAGTTTGGAAGGGATTTTCATTATTTTATTATTTTGTTTGCAAAAACGAACATAGTTGAATGATAAAATATATATCTTCTATCATTTCATGCAAATTTGTAAGATGATGTCAGTGGACCTTTAAGTTGATTTACTAGAAACCACTTTTTCCATGCTCTACAGAGAAACCATAGCTTAGTTTAATTTGTAACTTTTCTGTTTATCTGCAGCTAACAAGCTTCTTAAAATTACATTTTCAATGAATTAACCACATGTTTCTGTCCCTGAGATTTAAGCGAGAGGTCGTTTCCCGGGCAAAGCCCCTGAACCTGGTTTGAATTCAGCCATGCCAAGCTTCAGGAGACCCGCTAAGAAAAATGCATTGTCGGGGATTCTTTATATCCGCCCGGTAACATGTATAACGAGGCGAGCGGCGCGCTGTGGTAGATGTTGTTTATGTGGAGTGCTGGGTTAGGGTTCCGCCCACCGAGGTATCTGATCGTAGGGCAGACAGGCAGAGAGTGTAAAATGGCGCACAGCTGTCGGTGGCGGTTCCCTGCTCGGCCCGGAGGGAGCAGCAACTCCGGTACCGGGAGGAGAGCGGGCCGAACTCGGGTTTCTGCCTTTTTGCGGAGCGTATCGGGAGCTCAACCCAACGCGGCTGGACTCGGACCCGGGTTCGACGCCGCACTACAGGTCTCCTCGGTGATCGGGAGCAACCTGCAGACATTTCGGGATGTTTTGGGGGAATCGAGCGACTCGAGCGGCGCAGAGGTAAGACCCGAGCCGAGCCGCGGCACTACGGTCCTCTTACCCCCGGAGAAGAGGAGCTAACGGTTACTCTGTCCCTGAAACATTCCCTTCCTGTCCGCAAACTTGTCATTGCAAAGGATGCTGAGTTAACTTTGAGTCGGCCTTGAACTCCACATTTACATGTTCTTGTAGTTTTAACTTGATTTAGAAACGTCACCATCGTTTTTACCCCCATTACCTGACCGTTGTAAAGTTTTCTCCGTCTTAGTGGACATGCTACATCCTCTTGGCTCTTGGACGAAGCGATGCTAACGTCGGTTCGCTAGCCAGAGAGACCACAGCGGTGTTACATCGTTTATTACCCCATTGCAGCCCAAACAACACGAACCGGACACCAGAACCGTGGCTGACATGGACACACTTTATAACTGTGTCATTACTAGTTATCCACTCAGCAGTAGCTCCATTTGAAGCCCTTGCTTCCTTCAAACTCACCCTCACTGTAAAAGTTAACCTTCCCAAACCCGAGCACGTCAACAGTACATTTTATTACGTCTTTATGTGTGGTGTAACGATGCAGGAGCTACAGGGCAGCGTGCAGTGTGTTTGGAAACAACTTGGACGGAAGCGACAGAACAGTGTTGTGGTTTGCAACGAGCTAACGTCAACTTAGCGTCTGTCTGCGGCATTTTCTTAGAAGGGGCTGCTCCGCACTCCCTCAACCCGATTCGGATTGATGTCGGGTAATCTTTAGCGGGTAAATAATTAGCCAGGTATGACGAACACGAGCTACTGGGGCTCGCTTTTATATACAGAGAGGCGTTTAGCTTTTAGCCGCTCGGCTAGCTCGCAGGCTAGCTGCTTGTAGCTAACTACATCATCCCGTGGTGAAGTTGCGTTTTGGAGCTCGCGCGTGCCTCCCTCTCGCTACGGCGTGTGAAATCATTAAAGGGGGGTAAAAGTTGGCACAAAACTGTATAATTTAAAAAAAAAAATTAAGCGTGAAGCTACCATGATGCTACGCCACGCTAGCCATCGGGGCTACTGCTGATGCATAAGAAAATGGGAGGGTGGACATGTTTTCCCCCTTCTCTACAGTCAGTACGTAGCAAGTACAAATACATCGCATCCGTGACGTCTGACGCACAGACTCATGCTAGAAATCACTCCATCCAGTCTAGAAGCGATTTAAAGGGTGTTTTCTTTTTTTGTTAAGGGCTAATTTCGCCACGTTTGGTAAGGAATAAAGCTTGTTGGTGACTGCGCATGCAGGCACTGCTGGCTACAATAACAACGAGCCCCTTCTTGACGGGCCGTGTGATGTGGGGGTGTGTTCGCCTCAGCGAATCTTCCTCCTGCGTGATGAACAGCATGCCTTGCTGGGAGTTCATCCGAGCTCACACAGTACATTTACGGTGTTCATTCACATACTGTATATTCATTAAGGCGATATATATATATATATGTTTTTTTATTTATTTATTCAGGAAGTACATTTTTATTTCTCTGTAGGCTATGATGTTTTTTTTATTTCATGAAAATGTACCAGCCAGGTTCGGTGATATGTGTTGCAGTTCAACAGCAGTTTATTTACATTCTGGTTTATTTAAATTTAATCAGGTATGTCTTTATATTTTAGGATGAAGAGAATACAGGTGGTCCCTGACTTACGAGCGAGTTCCGTTCCAACGAGTCGCTCGTAAGACGAATATTCGTATGTCGTAACACGAAATACGTGTCGCTCCTAAGTAGGCATGTAACGAGATCTCGTTGTACGAGATCTCGCGATATTAAACTCCCGCGATATCTCTCGTTGAGAGGTAACGTTGTCTCGCGAGATGCTAATGCTAGCGCTAGCAGAGCCCCTAGCAAGTCAGCGTCACGGACAGCATGGCTTCGCCGGATGAAGTTGCTATAGAAGACGCCCCAACTACTGATGGAGGGTCCCGGTGCCGCAGACGCCTCTACATTGATGGAGGGTCCCGACGCTGCCCCGAATGTAAAGACACGCGTGTAAACACCGGTGTGACCGGTGTTGCCAGATAGAGTCCCACCCACCCAAAGCACTCTTTACCCGCAAAAGTCAGAAGGAAAATCGCGGTGAACCGCCCAATCTGGCAACACTGGTGAGTGACGGCTGCAGATTCAGCGCTGATGCGGATATTTATGTTCAATTTTTGGAAAGTCCTGCGTGAATATCTATTTTTTTTAACAAAGTTGAACGTTCTAAGGTCTAAGGAGATTCAATCAGTAAAATGAAGACATCAGTTGGGTTTGTAATACATGTTAAAACAGAATAAAAGCCTTTTTGCGGCATAAAACCGATCTTTGAAGTTTTCTTGAACTAATGTTAAAATCTCGTCTCGTTCTCGCGAGATCTGTAATTTTCTCGTCTCGTCTCGTGAGTTTTGTGTATCGTTACACCCCTATTCCTAAGTCCGGATTTTCGGTCGTAAGTCGGAAAATTTATGCTAGCGCTACTACGAACACTTGTTTTTCAATACAAACGTACATACTAGTTCATAAACATGCTCAGAAACTTGTTTACAAACTGTTAGCTAACACACTTTCATCTAAAAACACATACCAGTGCTGTACAGGTAGTCCCCGACTTACGAGCGAGTTCCGTACCTACGGGCCACTCGTATGTCGAACATTCGTAAGTAGGATCACAAAAAAAAATATATATATATTATATTTTTTTAAATAAATGAATACATGTACAGTACTGTACAGTCACCAAGCACTTAGCCTATCCTAACACAGTTTTTAAAGATGAAGGAGTGAGTTGAATTGTCTCCCTTTCACATAAAGGGAGCTAGCTCCCTTTATGTGAATGGAGCCTGCAGGGAGGAGGGAGACAATTCAACTCACTCCTTCATCTTTAAAAACTGTGTTAGGATAGGCTAAGTGCTTGGTGACTGTACAGTACTGTACATTTATCTATTTATTAAAAATATACTGTACATATATATATTTATTTTTTATTTATAAATAGATAAATGTACAGTACAGTACTGTACAGTCACCAAGCACTTAGCCTATCCTAACACAGTTAAGGAGTCAGTTGAATTGTCTCCCTCCTCCCCAGCAGGCTCCATTCACATAAAGGGAGCTACTTTCACTTTATGTGAAAGGGAGACAATTCAACTCACTCCTTCATCTTTAAAAACTGTGTTAGGATAGGCTAAGTGCTTGGTGACTGTACAGTACTGTACATGTATTCATTTATTATTTTTTTAAAAATGAGATGCATATTCGTAAGTCCGGAACCTCGTATGTCAGAGCGCTCGTAAGTCGGGGACCCCCTGTATTTTCTGTATGTTCTGTACAACTTTACTGTTCGTTAGTCAGCTCGTAAGTTTGGAACCTCGTATGTCGATGTGCTCGTAAGTCGGGGACCACCTGTAGTATAGAACATTAAAAGCAAGGACCATTTAATCTCGACAAACTATGTGTTTTTACGCAGTTTTTTGTTAATTTGCCTGTATATTTTTCTGAACCAGTACGGTAACTATTTCTGGGAATTTTGAGGCACTTCGTGGTTCAGTTCGATTGAACGTTGGGATTCAAATCTAAAACATTTATCGAAGCATTTTGTTTATATCCTGGTGCATGCTCAATAATCCAGGTAGAAAGATCTAAAAAAAAAAGTTAAGTCAGATCCTCTGGATGAATTCTTCTTGTTGAAATGTTTCGTCTTTAATCCCAAAGACTTTGTCAGTCACTCCGCAGACCGACAAAATCTTTTGGATAAAATTATTTTATTATTACATAAATAAACACTGATTAATATGTTCATGCATAGTAAAGAATGCACAACAACAATAACAAAAATTATGCACAGGGGCAGCACAGTGGCACAGTTGGTAGAGCTGTTGCCTCAGCAAGAAGGTCGCAGGATCAAATCCTGTCAGGGAACTTTCTGGGTGGAGTTTGCATGTTCTCTCCGTGCATGCGTGGGTTTTCTCCAGGTACTCTGGTTTCCTCCCATAGACCAAAAACATGCATGTTAGGTTGATTGGTAACTCTAAATTGTCCCTAGGTGCGAATGAGTGAGTGTATGTTTGTCTTGTTTGTCTTGTTTATCTGTTATGTGTCCCTGTGATGGACTTGCACCCTGTCCAGGGTGTAACCCACCCCTCAGTCAGTGACTGCTGGTCATGGGCACCAGTGAACCCTGTGACCTGAAAAGGAAGAAGCAGATAAAAGATGATGAATGGATGGATTAGGCACAGGCTCACCAACAATTAGCATAGATGCTAACTTCACAGTGAAAACTCCATAGAAAAAGTAGGCTTTTCAAAGCTAGTACTAAAGTTAGTCTTGTTATGATAACTCCAGCTAATTTTTGCAGACATGAAATGAAAAGATGAAAACCCACAGCTTTGCTTCAGAATAGCTATGTTTCCATCCAATTTAAATTCGATTTTTGAGCGAATTTTAGAAAATTTCGCTAAAATGTAAATTAAAATTATGAGGATCAGAAGTGTTTCCATTAACTGGCTTGAAGCGCATCTGCAATGCCACGCAAAGCGTCTCTACGTCAGACGTCAGCGTCATTACGTCACACGTCAGCGCCATACGTCAGACGTCAGCGTTACGCACTTCCACAGTAAACAGGAAGTAGCGTTTGAAAACAGACATCTCGGCAAAATGGAGAGAATATTTCAGGTATGTGTTGCTATCGGGCAAGTTGTATTTATTCTGTCATGCCAACTAGTTTTAGCGATGTTACATGTTGTCCGGAGCGGAAACAGCTGATCAGTCACGTGACGTGAATGTTCGCTGCGGCAGAACTGAGTCGGCTAATCTGTTTCCATCTGTCGTTTAGCCGACTCAGCTCTGAATCGACTCCCCAAAAACTACCTCAAGCGAGCGTATAAACTTTAGAGCGACTTAGAGGAAGTTAACTCGAATTATGCCGTTTCCATTTAGCTTTTCTGATGCGATGCTTCATAATGCGCACCTAGAAACCTTGATGGAAACACGCCTAATGTTCCTACTACAGTATAATACAATAACTCTACTAGGACAAATGGTACAATGCAGCAACTATTCTGCTGACTCGCCTAAAATGGCAGCTCAAACCATTTTTTGACATCTGCAAATTAATTTAGAGTCTTCCAAGTCCACAATGCAATGTATCTAAAAATAGATTTTATCTTCCACCCCTAATGGAAACACCATACTTTTACACTTGGCAATTTTCTACGCGTCTTGATCCTCCCACTGTTTTTACATTGATGCCCTGACAATGGGTGTGACAAATCAGTATTCAATATTTAAGGCAGGCAAAACCGTAAAATCCTTTTATTTCGTTAACTGTGGGGAGATTGTGCATTGTGATATCTGATTCTCCTTCTGTTTAATCTTTCAGCTGTATGATCCATATGGGTGCCTCATTTCTTTGCTAACATATTATTGTTTTACATGGGCTGTGTGGACACAGACTAGACTGTCAAATCCCCATGGGACCTGAAGCCTATGGAAGTTGTGGACACAGCATGGTGATTTCATCAAAAAGCAGTGTGAAGTGCTTGTCTGGCCAGACTGAGGCACAGTTGTTCAGGCTCACTGCAACATACTGAGCTCGCAGGGCAACCCTGAACAGAGTGCCAGCCGGACAGTCGACCACCCCTCCTTTCTCCACCCTCCTTCATCCATCCACGCAGAGAAAAAAAAAGCCAAATCCACTTCAGACACACACAACCCCGTCTGAAAGGCTGAGCAACTTTTCTTCTGACAGCTGCCACTTTGGAATGGTTTACTAAGCCTATTGGAGTGTCTCAAAGGGGTGCTCGTTGGCTGTTGCCGTCCAAATGAAGGCATTTATTAGTCTTTGTTTGGCTGAAGATAATTATTTTCCTTGATCTGCGCAAATTGTTATCACTTGTTTTAATTCAGAGTATTGGCCATGTTGACCTTTTTGTCACCCCTTTAAGATCAACCCCAATTTTTACCATTTCTCAAACTGAGCTTTGCATCATTTCCTTTTTAGTCCTTGGTCCATTATGGCTCGCCTTCTGCTGCGTCCATCCTTACATGTAATTATGAAGGTTTAATCATTCATACAAAGATGCAACTTGAATAGATGTATCAATCTAAATGTTTCTTTGCCTCACTGGTTTTGAGAGAAGTGGTGTGCTCGAGCGGAAGGGGCTTCAGTCCAGCAGGTGTTTGGCCTATTTAAACGGACGACCCCCACACCCGCTTCCCCGTTCCCAAGACAGTGTGTGGATTGGAGCAGGAAGCTTTGTGTCTGCTTTTATTCTAGTGATCACAAAGTGCCTGAAAGAGTGCAGACAGGGATATCAAAGGGTGCTTGGTGACCCCCCTCTTCCCAACGGGACAGCACTGGGTGGAGAATTAGTCCCAGACCCTCCCATCCATGGCTTTATTCTGCTACAGCAGGCGGGCAAGAGGCTTTCACCTCTGCTGTAGGAGTTGCCCGACTGGGAGAAAGGCGGCAATTGTGTCGTCTTTCTTCCTCTTTGTGTTTGTGGCGGCAGGGGTGTCCCAGGGGGCAAGGGTGTCCCTCGGACTTGGTCCTCCTTCCTGATTGCAATCAGAAGTAGGCGTGTTTTCTTTGTCTTAATTTTGATTAAAACTTTAATTTGTACAGCCTCCTCGGATGAGGAGGAGTGTCTGTGTGCCGTCTGCGTCTTTTGGTTTGTGTGGGTGCTACTGTGTGTGTGAGAGAGACTCCACGCACACGCGCCAATCAATCTGTTTGTCTTTGTCCACCGACTGTTGTTATTTTTCTGTAGGAAAAGAAGGTATTTCACCAGAATGTGTGCTGAGGGGCAAATGTCAAACAGCTACATTTGAAAAACAAAAGCTCACCTTTGGCCTGAGGTTGACGGGTCGCAGGGGTCACACTCCTGTGGCTTTTTTCCAACAGTATGCCATCAGTGGGACATTAAGTTCAACAAGTTCATCACCACTTTACATTATAGGAAGGATGATAACAGTATCCGTACAGCACATCTGAAAGGAAATCTTCCTGGCATGTGATAAAATATTTTTTTTTGCCTCCGACTAGTGGGAAAGAAAGATTTCTGTGCTCATGTTCTTTAGCAGCAAACTGATTTTTCTGATGTTTTCTCTTAAAAAAAGAGAAAAATTAGAGCTTAAGTAAAAATGAACCACAAAACTCCTGAGCCAATAAATATGTCTTTATTTTTTGTTTACCTCTGAGCCTGATTTTCACAAAAAAATAATAATAATTGAGCAATGGTTTACAAAACTCAAGAACCATTGTTTTAGGAGCATTTAAAAAACAAATCATAAAGTTTGAGATTGGAGCTCAGCGCCATTAGTCAAAGTGTTGTGGAATAATCTTTTTTCTTTCTAAATTGTGTGTGTGTGTGGGAAGCTTTGTTTATACTGTTCAGTCTCTGGTTAGACAATTTAAAATCTCAAGTCCCCGATCGGTGTCAGTGGAAGTAGTCAGGTCAGGTCTTTGCTTTATATCCTGCCCCCATTACCGTAATTAAAGGAGACCACATATAGGTCTTTAAAAATTTTATGTTATGTCTGTGTGCTATCTTGACAATATTAATTAATTTTAATACACAAAATAATTCTTAGATAATTAATTATACCCTTTTTAATTCTGCCATTTTTAACTTTCGTTTTGAACGACCGGTTTCTGATACAAGTTCTGAAGTCCACGCCCTTCAACGATCTGTTTACGCCCTCTGCACAGCCAGTATCTGTAATGTGTTGTTGTTTTAAAATTAGCTCTTTTTTTATTACTCATTTGACTTACTGTTAGTGTCAGCTTAAGATAACTTACCGAAACCCGTCTGAGCGCGCCGCAATTTGCTGCTCCTTTTAGCATTAGACCACCCGAATCCAATGCTAATGTTAGCTTGTTCCTCTTCCGGTGTTCGCCAGCTCCGCTCGTTGCACGCGGCGATTTTGGGAGTTATCGCTGTTCCAGTCAAGACAACACAAAGTTCACCAAGTGTCTCCCGTAAATTAATCCGTAAGGAGAAGGTCCTCGCTGCTGTGAGGCTGCTTCGAGGCAGCAGCGAGGCTGTACAGTTGAAGCTCCGCTCCATCGCGCCAGAAGAGGGTCCCGTTGCCGCGGGTCCCTACGCCGGGGGTCCGCTCGTTTAATTTTTGCCGGCTGCGCGTTGGGAGCGATCGCAAATACACTAAAAATTGAACTAAAACATAAAAATAACAATTATACTTTATTTATAAAGCCATTTAAAAAAACACAGCTGCAACAAAGTGCTGTACACATGAAATTAAGAACATATAAACAAAAGATGAGATGAAATCATGAAAAACAACAGTCATGTGTTTAATACAGAAGTGGGTTGAGCCTAACCAGGGGTTGCTAGGTGAGGGGCTGGACTCAGGTTGTGGTGGGTTGTCCTCTCGCTTGTGACGTCACATGCGAGCGTATTTTAAAACGAACCGTTTGTATCACAGTAAAATAAATCTACTTAGAGTAAATAAACCACTGGGTGCATTTTTTTGGCACAAGGACTTTTTTATTAAGTAAATACCCAAAGTTGAGTAAAAAAAACATTAAAAAGTGAATTTTGCAAGTGTGGTCCCCTTTAAGAACATTACCGGTACATTTAGATGCTGTTATTATTTTCAGCTCCCTTTTTTATCCACAACCTTTTAGAGGTTTCTTAAGTACCATATGTAAACATTTGCAAGAAAGTTTTCTTCCTATTAAATTATTAAAATCTTTGCACACTATGTATGTTTTTTGGTTTGTTGGTCAAGTTGCTGACATTTGTACATAAGTATTTACTTTACTCATTCATAGATGTATGTACTGTATACAGCTGCGATACATTATGTTTTGGTGAGAGAGGTGTCATGAAGGGTATATGCAGTATCACAAATCTTCTTTCAGTTCAAAGGGCTATTAATAAAATCCCAATTTTTAATGTCTTTGTATTTGATCGACAAAGACAGAAATATGCTGGGGGGGACTTAAAGTGCCCTGATTTGATTTTAAGTGTTAAAGCAGGTCTTTCTAATTACTGATCAGCGTAGAGGCCAGTAGAGTTCACCTCAACTCCCAGTCTTTGTTGTTTTACATCAGTAGTGTTCAGTGCAAGGTAATTAGCACATGGCTAATTAGCATATCAGAACTGAGCAGTTATCTGAGGCCCTTTCCAAGCCGTTGGTAGCTTATATTTTACATGCGGTTTGAGTTTTTCTTGGAT